>WAAE01023714.1:0-61425 GCA_013400495.1 Nicator chloris | reverse complement strand
GCCACACTATTCCTGATACTGGATTATCAATTTATTCCTCAGAATACCTGTGCTATCAAATACTTCTTTCTAGTCCTGGCTGGTAGGACTTAGCAGGAGAACCAGAAAACTCCATGTGTGGTGCAAACTCTGCCTGGAGGCAGGTAGTCCCAAACCCTAACTGCTGTTACAATTTTTTGACCTGTGAGAAGAGAGGTCCTGAACTTCTGTAAATGAAGATTTTTTTTTAAAGGAACATTTCAAGGAACATTTTAAATATAAGTGAAATATTTGAGGTCTGGGTTTCCATCCTGAGTTTGTGTCACTTGGCAAATCACAATGTTTTGGGCAAAGCTTTGGACTGTGAGGGTGTGTGATGGAAATTGGCTACTCCTCTGGGGAAGTGACTGTTAGCGTGACTCGTAGCAGAAAATTTCCTCTGGCTCTTCCAAAGCCAAGTGAAGATTTTTATCATGAGAAAAATAGAAAATGGGGTCATGATGCAACAGGATTGAACCCAAGGAGGACAGAGACCAATTTGCGTCTTGTGCTTGTGTGTCTGTCAGATTAAGAGAGTTTTATTTCAATCTGAGTGTTGTTAGGAGTGATGGTTTTTTTGTGCATCTTCTTCCTTTGACTGTTTGCATTATCACTATTAACATTCCAAACTACTTTCAATGTGTGTTAATTGAGCTGCCAAAATAAAACGATTCTTGCTGTACAGAAGGAAATTAGCATTGTTATATTGAGATAAACACATGACTCATTCTTTTATTATGAGTTTAGATGAAATTTGGACTCTTTCTTTTCCCAACTGTACTACTTCTCTATTTGAGTAATAAGTACAGGACTAATTTTTCAGGTATTGATGATGAATAGTGCTGTTTTTCAGCTCACTTTCAAACACATATTCTATTTGCAAGTGTGCATTTGTGAAGGTGGAAGCAATAATCGAGGGAGGTATTGTGTTCTTCTTTGCAGAACAAAACAAAAATACCCTAACAAAATCAGAGGCTTGGTACAGCACTTCAGTGATAGATGGTAATCAGCAGTAGATGATTGGTGAGGTAGGTCAAGGAAAGATAGTACTATTCAGAAGATCTTGTACCAAAAAATTGAGATTTTTGTTTCTCATTTTTATCTCTTAATATTAAAAATGTCCTTGTATTATTGACAGGAGAAAACCACATACTATAAAACATTCAGCCAGCAGGAAAATAGATCTGCTCTGCCTCAGGGTTTTAATGTTACTTCATTTATTAAAGTATCTTTCCCATTTACTTGATATCTTCCTACAATTTCAATAGAGCAGTTTTCAGTGGGAACACACTTAAGGTCAGTAATTGGTTAGAAGATTTGATCTAGCAAAGTGTTGTTGCCTGTGGTCTGAGTCTGCAGAACACTGAAAACCCAGGTGGGGCAGCAGCTATTCCAGCCACCACCTGGCAGAGGAGAAAGGATTGGTCACTCTCCAATCCCACCTGCTTTCTGCTGCCACAGGCAAATCTTCATTCAGATGGTGAACTGGATTAGGAGACCCTTCTGTTGGAATAACATTTCCTCATAATTTGCCATCCTCCATTATTCATGTATGTTTTTTAATCTTGTGTGTTTTTCAGGAGGGCTGGCAACAGTTTGTCTCCCCATGCAGCTGCTGGGGAGCAAAGGGTGAGCTTCCAGGGGCGGAGGGTCAGGGAGTCTCGTGTTCTTTTACCCTCAACAATATGTTTAGGTTTAAATGTTTGTCAAACTGTGACTTAGTAGTTCTGTTACAATACCTATTAATGAATGGGAGAGTAAACCTCACTTCGAAACATTTGTGTAAGGTATTTATAATACCTTTGTCAATAGTTTTTCTCCCCTCACTTCCTTATTGTGCATGGGATCACTGGGTGACTTGCTCCTTTGAAGTTAATTTCTTCCTAGGATGCTTTTGTAGAGTCACAACTTCTTGGAATCTGTTCAGAAAAGACTTTGAACAGAATCATTTGTGCATGAGTGGTCTAGGGTTGTGTAGGAGTTTTAACACATCGTCCTTATGAGGTAGAGGCTGCAGCAGCAGTTGCTGAGAATTTTTTTCTTCTATTTGAATTGGATCTTAATGGGTTTTCAGTGCCTGAATTTGTCAGACATCCTGTGGAGTTAGAAGGGCCATTAAAAAACAGAAACAAGTGTTTAAATACTCTGACCTCTCTTCTGAACAGTTATTTTTGCGGCCAGAAATACTTAACAGAACAATGGAGGTCAGGAGGGAACTCTGGACTAGTCATCCATGTTGTGTCAGGGCTGAGGCTGCACCTGGGGCCATGTTTAGTAGAATTTGAGACTATCCCAGGAAGAAGGCCCATCACTTCACAGAGGGTATGTGGCTGTGCTTAACCACCCTTGTGCTGCCTTTACATCCAGCTAGAATTTCTCTGAATGTGGTTCTCTGACTCTTTGACAAGCTTCAGCACTGCTGTCAGAGCTTTCTTGTTGGGTCACCATCTCTTGTGCCAGAAGGCTCCAAGCCACAGGTGGTAGTAATCCAGCTGAATTACACATCTGTATGTGTGTGAGTGCCTTCTGGATGGAAATACTTCACTGCCCCACAAAACTCCTGGCTGTACTTTTGTTGTTGTACGTCTTTTCCACATGTAGAAGCATTTTCTTTTTCTTAGAAAGTACAGTCAAGTTAAACTGACTAATACAAGAGGGAAGGAAGCCGTAAATAATGGGTGCTTTGTAAAATATAATCTTTGTAAAACTAGGCTGAATTTTTAATTCCATTTCTTGATAGATTTTTCTCTGTATTATGAAGGCTTAACTTGTACATGGTTTGGATTGTTTGGGGTTAAAATCGCCTTATATTCACTGAGAGAACTTAAATATGAAGATGGGGTCTGTTTATGGATCAAATTCAGGTGGATCAAATTCAAGCCATTCTGCCTGCTCTTCAGCATCTCATAGGAGGTTTTGACAGCCTGAAAGCTAAATTACCTATTTGGAAGTGTTCTAAGGTTAGTGCTAGAATTAAAATATATGTTTGTTATTTCAGGTGGTGGTGTATATAACTTTGTTGGAGAGGCCTGCCTTTCACTGCCTGGATCCTTTTAACAGTGTGTCAAAGGTGAGTGGTTCAAGTTCAGTGGTTATTTTTGTAACTTAAGATAACAAGTAAACTGGATGTATGGCTTGGCTTTGGCTTTTATGTAATAGCAATGTAGTTGTGATTTTTTGAAATTTTTTTTAACTGCTGGATGAATGATTAAATAGTGTGTATTTTTCTGTCAGTGGTCTGGGGCAAATCAGTTCTAGCTCTTACTTTCAAAAAAAAAAAAAAGATAGGCTCAGACTATGAATTAAGAATTAGATATTGCTTCCACTGTTTTATGGCTCTTGTCTCCTGCTCCCCACTGCTTTGGCTTGGGTTGTTTTCCCCTGAAGGTGCTGCCTGAAAGCACAGCATGACAGTGTGGGAAGTATGGAGGAGAAGCAGTCCTCTGTAAACCATGGTGGGGCAGGCTTCATATTATTCTTTGGTTGAATTCTAAAAACTAAGTAATAGCTTTGAAAGTGTTGAGTATTGAAAGTATTGGTTGGAAAGAAGGTTTTTGTGAGAGTAGAAGAGTGAGAAGGAAAGGAGGTTTTCTGTAAGAGCAGAAGAGAATTGCATTCAGTGTATAAAGAGCATTTTCCTAGGCTGACTCTGAAGACCTGAAATAATCTAATTAAGCTGATGTTGTTCCTGTAGAAGTCTTTTTGTGGTAGAGTTTGGCTAACTTCTTTCAATTTGTGTACCCTGTTGTCATTTTCTAGTAGCTGTAGTTGATCTCTATGGCTTAGTAGGAATTTATTAACAGAAACCTTTAATAAATGATGCCTCATTACAACTGTACCAAAAAACAAAAGCAAAATGGCAGAACACTGAATACACATTCAGCATTGTAATAGCTGCAGCATGGAATCTTGGCTTTATTCAGTACTTTACCAGGTGGATTTGTTACTACTTACTCAAATTCTGTTTATTTAATGAAAGGAATGTTGCCTTCTTCAGCGGGAAGTCATGAAGTCCAATTATTGTCATTTTGATACCTTCAAATGGAAAGCAATATATTAAGTTGTTGTGTGCCTTGATATTTGCTGTGATTTCTGTTAAATACGTGTTCAGTTAAGTGTTATGAGATGTTGAAATTAGATTTATATATTCAGTAAAGTGAAGGTGAACCAGTTAGAATTAAAAATGCAATCCAGTCTTAATTATGTCTCCATATGTTTTTGCAAATTATTGATTTTCCTTTAAACTGAAAAGGAAATTCTGAAGTAATACTGAGATAGTGGACTTTTGCACTATATTTTCAAATTCTCTGATATGTCTTTATATGTACTGAAAAAGATTTATAACCCTGGCCTTTCTAACAGATCAGTGTAACCTTGAACACTTGAGTGTTTAAAGATTTATAGTGAGAAATCTTTTGTACTAGTTTTCTGGAGTAGAAATTGCAGTAAGTTTTCTTTAATACTTTTTCTGTGATGTATAGGTAGCAAAATCAAAATATTCTTGAAAGAGCTGTTAATATGAAAACAAAATAAATACACAATCCTAAAGCGAATGAGTCCTCAAGCTCTGTTGACATAGTCATTGTAAAATTATTTTTCTGCAATAATTTCTTCTCAAAATTAAGCTGGTATTTTATTGACTATGGGCTAAATTATGTATTTATTTCAAATGTGTAATATGAAACACATTAGAATTTTATCTTTGGAATCTCTTCCTTGTCCTTTTTGTAATAATTTTAAGTTAAATGTTCAGTGAAAATAATTTTAAAAATAGTCCACTGCTGTCTTAAAGGAAATAGGTGTCTGAAATCTTGGTTATGTAATTAGTCATCTTTATTGTGTGAGCTAGTTGCTGTGATATATGGCATATTGAGTAATTTTTTTTGTACTCTTTAATCCAGTAAATGTGGAGGGTAACCAAACATGCCCAAAGTGGAGTTCTTTACATCAGGTGAAGGTTTTATGTATTTCCCCAAGAGGCAGTAAGTAGGTAACAGCTCACTGAAAGGAGATGGGGAAGAACTACCTGGACATGTCAGTTGATGCCGGGTGTAAGAATGTCTCTCTTTTTGTATCTTTTTTTTTTCCTTTTTTTACTGAAGAATGAGTACCCAGGATATTTGGTAGGTATGATTAGACCACACTCAATTTCAGTAACAAAGTTAATTCTAACTGCATTAATATTTTATACCTTTTTCCATCCTTTGTGTGCTTGCTTCTGATGGACTGTATTCAGCTTGGTAAATATGTGAATCTGCAAAACCTGGAGTATTCTAATGCTGTTCCCAAAAGTAAATGAATACATAGGTGTAGGTTCAGTAAAGCCTACATTTGTAATGCTTTGTTGAACTAGAACATAGTAAACCTTTTGCATTTTGAAAAGGAAATGAAATTGGCAACAAAGTAAATTTTCAGAAATTACACATAGTCCTTAAACTTTACCAGGCTGCAGGCAATCATGTATCCTTACAGGATTTTGTTGTGGTTATCAAGGTCTGCCAGGTCTTCTTTTACGTAGTTAGGCAAGCTGGCTTTTTTCAGTTGTTTGCTTTCCTCTCCTTTAACATCATATTTTATGTAGTGGTATTCTGTACTTTTGAACTTGTCCCTCATTCACTTGCAGTAATTGAATCAAAACCAAGCTCTCATCTTGTATTTTCACAATAAGTATTTTTTTAAGTGGTTGCAGTATTGATATGTGCATTGAGCATTTTGTATTTTAGATTAAAATCTTCTGGGAAATGTTCTGTGATTTTTTGAGACTTGATACACTTGTATGGAATGATTGGTTCTTTAGGGTTACCTCTGTATGTGGGAGGGAGATTGTTTGATGAGATCAGAAGCAAACCAATATGAGCAAAGTTATCAATGTCTTTGTGCTCAGCAGATTTGTCAAAGGCTACATTACCACAGCGTAGAACAGAAATCCTTGTCTGTAAAGATTCTCAGAGCAACCATGATAGAGATGAACTCCTCACACTTTGAGACTGGGGACCTGCACACAGCTTCTGACAGACTGATCCTCCTCCTCTATTCAAGAGCAAAAAGCACCATAGACATTTCAACTTGGTGGAACTGCTTGTGATCCTGTATCAGAATATTTCTTGGTATTTTTCTGTGATTCAGCATGTTTGTAGTTGTCGATTTTGCATATTTTTTAACCCAAGGAAAAGGAGACGTATTCTCAGTGTTTCATATGAGTTAGTTGTGGGAAACTTTGGTGCTGACAGTTATGAAGAAAATGAAAGGTATGTGCTGAGTGGATGTCTGGATTCCTTCCCCTTAAAAAATATTTCTATCATTACGCTGATTATCTCAGGTGCCTAAAGTGATTGTGAGACTTTGAATGCAACTTCAGTGTTACTTAAGTATATTTACAGACATTTAGTATAAGAAATGACTTTATAGAATACTGCCTGTTATGTTATGCTCGTGGCATAATGCTTTGTAACCTATAATTGAGGACAGTGGGGAAGAATACTTTCAGCCTATTCTTACACTTCCATTACCACAGGTGCACACCCTGAATAACCTGATGTTCCCTGATTACATTATTTAAGGGTTTTTTTAGATTTTTCTTTACTGCATTTTTTCTGTTTCTATTTGTAGTAATTGTAGTTCTTTCCTTGAAATATAGGCATGATTTAATTTACTAATAATATGAAAGTTAAGAATCAATTGCCTAATTTTTTCCAGTTTTGATAGTTTCAGGTGGAACTCATGTTTGTAGGTATCACCAGTACCAGTTTAGGCCAGAAATGTCCTTTGAAGTCTGCTTTAACTGCAGTCCATATGGATTCTCATCAGAGAACACTCTACAGCTTTCATCAATGCAGGAAAATTAATTTCAGTAAAAATAGAACAATTACCACAATTTTTCATGATGGAAGTAGTTTTGGTGTATGATAGCCAGTGTGGACTTCATCTGTCTTGTTGTCCAGCATGTCATTTTTTCTGAGCCAAATGGTTTGGTGTGTTATCTAGATGTTGAAATTGGCGAGTTTCACAGAAGAGAAGAATATTTAAAAGTTAGTGTGGTGTATTTCTTGTAGAATTCCATTTTAATAACTTGGTTAGTTAATCTTGGATTACAATTACTGTTTGCACTGTAGTAACAAAGCTCCAATTGTACTAAGCAGAGGGGACTGAGAAAAAGGGCTTGTCCTGTTTATTTTTTAAGCCAGTAGCAACACAAAGCATAGAATACCATGCATACAGATGCAAACCTTTTACAGTTTCTTTCCCTGGTTTTAAGTTTGAGAACCTTATTTTAAGACATCACTGGTTCCTTGCCGTCTTGTGGATTTAAGCCACACTTTCCTTTGCACTGTCTCTTCATACCCTTTTGTTTGAGGGATTGCCTGCAGCTCTCATCCCTCCTTATTTTGGAGGCTGTTGTTTGTCAGCTGCCCATAGTTGTTTCCCGCAATAGAGCCTTGGTGTAGCCGATTTTCTACCTGCCCCATCCTCTCTTTTATTCCCCCACCTTTCTTTTAAATGATCCTTCTGATTTTGATTTAGCAGCTCTATGTGTAATCCTTCGAGGTACTGATGTTGCCACTCAAACTGTTTTTTTCCCTTACTGGTTTGGGTCCTTGAATTTTTGTAGCACGCCTTTTCCTTGTGACTGCTTGTTCCTCCTCTTCCTACTAATACTTAAAATTTACCAGTAGCCTGAATAGTTTTTAATGTGCAATACCATCATCTTAACAGACATGTTCCTGTATGTGAGCTAGAAATCTGCCTCATGCAAGCAGCTACAGCAGGTGATGTCAGAGAGATTAATTCCCTGAAACAGCAGGTAGTTGGGGGATCCAAATTTTTCCGGGAGGCTGATTTTGAATTCTGTATCTTGCACCAAAATCCACAGCTCTTAGCACATTCCCTGATAAGCTCAGTTGTCTCATACCATTAGTTCGCAGGTTATCACATACCAGCCCTAAAAATGCTGTTGAATGAGGCTTAGACTTCTCTTTATATTTGATCTCTGAATTTGTTTTTTCAAGATTAAACAGTCAGAGTATTAGTTTTCCTTGCTTAGTTCTCCCTGAAGATTACTGAATGGTATTTTCTGCCAGACCTGGATTTGCATGGGATCTGGAAAGGTCTGTTCCATTATGGTTGGAGAGAGGACTGGTTTATGATGGTGAAGATCTGGGTGCATGGTAATGTGAAACATTTATCTCAAAATGAAAGGGTGTTCACGTCCCTGAGTTTACTTGAATGTTTGGACTAGAACTACAAAATTTGTGTGCGTATATATGTTTATAAAACTGGTTTTGAAGCTACCTCCTAAGCAAGGCTTTGACAATTGTGCTTCATAGAATTTGAATTTACTGTCAAAGGGATGATGGAAGCTAGCATTCTCAGCTGCTGACTTGCACTCAGGCACTCTTTGGATGCTTGGCTGCTGTAGCATACTTTCTGACTGCAGTAAATTACTGAAACTTCAGGAAGTCTTGAGCTGTGAGCTGTAAGTCATCTTCCATGTGACTGCTCACACATTGTTATGTGGCCAACATTGGGGTGTCCCATTTGTGTGCTGGGCTTATGTCCATTGTGTGAAGAGCAGCTGCTGCTTTATATTATTCAGGAAAAAAAGTGGCAGAGAGATCAGAACCTGCTGATTGTTGTGACCTGCTTCCTGCCTGTGGTTTAGGGGAAGGGGAGAAAAATGACAGCACAAAGTAGGTCACTGGTCAGCTAAAGATTCTGGCCTGTAGGTGGTGGCTGGACATTTCCACATCCTGAGTCAGTACCCTAACTAATCCTGCAAAAATCTTGAAAATAAGAGAAACAAAACCGAGGGCAATATTTGATGAAATGTCATAGTGTTGCTTAGCTTTACAGACTTCACCTTGGTTTCAGGGTGGAGTTTTTTTGAACCTAAATGTATCTATTACACACTAGAGGAGCAATAACAAGGCATCAAATAACAATTCTGATCAAGACCTGTTCCTCAGAGTTTAATTTGCAAGAAGCTGAAGAACAACTAAAATAAAAATGCTTGGTATTAGTCACTTGAAACAGTCAGGGATTCTGTGGTAGAGAAAGGAAAAATGATGTCTCCTCTATAAGTTCTCCCTGGGGTCCAGAGAAGGAGGGGATGAGTATATCTTCCTATTTGTCCCTATTCTCTTTTTTTCTCTATTTTCTTTATTTTATTCTCTGTTACCTTGAGGTGATTTGTGAATTTTTACATACTGGCTCCTATTTCTGTTTGGTCTTGGGATTGTAACTTGCTGCTCCTTTAATACACTACTCTACAGGTCCCAGTATTTGTGTATCTTCAGTTTTCTTCAGAAAGCCTTTCCTTGAGGCTTGATGCAGATTTGGTAACACTTTTGTCTTTTTTGAGTAAGATCTGAGTTAGATAATGAAGAAATTGTCTACTTCTGTTGCAACATTTCTTTTAACAGGGTTGTGGTGTGTCACTCTTGGATGTTGACTACAAGTAATGCTTAGTGCTTGACAGCATCTTGTAATACCTTAGTATTTTGTATGGCTTCCAGCTGGACTAGTGAATAAGAGCAATGGCATAGCCATTTTTATTGAAAACCAGTAGCAGTATAAATTTTTCAATTTGTATTAATCTAGAAGGAACAAGAACTCTGTGGTTCAAGTTCCACATTTCAGACCTGTCATTTATAACCTGTTTTTTCCTTTATTTAATCTTTGTTCTTGTACAGATGTTAATCCTCACAATCTCTCTCCATGTTTGGAAATTATTTGGCTGCTATTATTTCCCTTTCATTTTGTTGATGCATCTTATTGTTATCTGGCAGGAGTAAGGAAGAAAATGTGTCTGTGAGGGTAGAATGTCTGGATGAAAGGGAATGTGATGTAGGAGCCAAAACCAAATGTTGGATTTTGAACAAAGTTATTGCAGGGAGGTTTTCATTCAGGAAAAGCAAGCTTCAGAGAAATTTGACAGAAGGTAAAAATAATAGGAGGAGATTTAAAGGCATTTGAAAGTACTCCATTTTGTTCAAGCATTGAAGATGAGAGTAGGAATAAAGGAGGATGAGAGTCCAGTATCACGAGGCAATCCTGGTCTCTCTTGAATGTATATTCTGCTCTTAGAAATGTAGACTTTTCTAATTGCTTATTTTTGGGTTTGGGTAACTGTTTCTATGGAAGAAGTCAGATATTCCTACAATGAAAATTTACTTTCAGAAGCTTATCCTTTTGAGCAGCAGATCTGGTGCAGTGGAAAATTGTGTTGGGATAATAGCAGTGGAACAACTTTTGAGATTGTGTAAGCTGTCTTAGAGCAGCTGGCACCTGAACTGCAACATAAGAGCTCAGAATAAGGAGCATCTTCCTAACGTACTTACAGAAGCATGTGTTCTCTGGAGCACTCCTGGGGTTTTAGAAGAAGGGTTTTAGAAAATCCTCTTTCATCCTCTTCCCTCTTCTGTGAAAGGCGTTTCTCTCTTGGCTTTGTGTCCCTCTCCATCAACTGAGGAATTAGCAATAGCTAGCTGCTGTAATTGTGTAGCAGAGCACTCACAAGTACAATTTTTTGAAAGAGGTCCTCATTTAAACTGGAGGAAGATATATCCAGACCAAAAATGTAGTCTTGGATTTTAATTTAAAGCATTCTTTAAAAGTTATGGGTCAAGTAATTTTGAAACCTGTTTTCTTTGGGAAAGTTTGAGGGATAGTGTTTCCTCTGCTTTTATGTTCAGGCAGCAGTAAGAGAGGATTGCTATATTGACTCCAAAGTGCTGTTAGTTGGAAGAATAAATAATTTTAAGGGGAGACTGGGATTGCCCTTTCTTCCCTAGGCTTATTCTTCCTTGGTTAGCACAGCAGTCCGTGTGACTGACGAGAGACTTGTGAAGCTGCAGCATTCACTCGCATCTCATAAAAGATCCGAGAGAGTTTCTTTATTTAAGTTGTGCTTTCACTGGGTACATGTCCTATCAGGAAATTAAAAGCATAGCTTTCTGAGTAACTTATCTGACATTCCAGTCTTTTTCAGGAAGATGTACAGATTTATACAGGAATAAATTTGATACTATTATCTGTCTCGTAATGAAATCTAACACTGCGTCTTTCAAGCTGCCTCTTTGGTTACGTGCTTAAGCACAGAATCAAGAATGATATCTTATGTCCAGTGGTTATTTTTGCCTGTACTATTCAAAGACCCTGCTTCTAAAAAGTAGCTTTTTGCCTGAGAAGCTCTCCTAGATATGAGAAATAGGTGTTCAATAACCCCAATTCAGCTTTGGAACTTTGCCTTGAGATTTAAATTGAGAAGTATCTTTTTTTTTTTTTCTTCACACTGCTACAAGCAGCCTTCCATATGGGATAAAAATTTTGGTCCAGGTGACTTAGTAAGAAAATCCAGAAATCTAAGAATTTATTCAGCAGTCAAAATGACAGTAAACTAGAAAGTTTATGGGAGCAGAGTCTGAACAGGACTTTTAAATTATTTAGTACTGTGTGAACTAGAAAATTTAAAATTATTATAACAATTAAAAATATTTTCTCATTTTCCTACTGTTATGGGGTAGATTGATGGGGTGATTTTTGGAAAAGCAGATGATAAATTGCTTAAGATGCAGAGTAAGTGTTGTCTAGGAATGGACAATATATTCTTTCCTTTTCCCCTTAAAAACTTTGGAAATAAATGGGTTTTTGAACCGAACAAACATCTCTTCCTCTTTCTGGTTAAAAAGTGAATAGATGATCTTTCCATTGGGGAACAGAAGGTCAGCGGTTCAGTTTTATTTTCAGCATTTTATAGACTGTTTAAAGTGAAATCCCTTGAAAAGTAGGTAGCGGTGTTTCAAGGGATTAGCAGTAAAACATAGCAATCCACAGTGATTCTGAGCTTCATCCTTCTGTGTGAGATCAAGGTTAAACTTCTTATGTCTGAGGACTGTTCATTGTTTATACAATACATAAATGTACTAATACTTCCAGTGAAGTATAACTCCTGCAGACCATTGAATGTTTGAGCTGTGGGAAAAGAAGCAGCGATGGAAGCAAATGTTTCAAACACTTTATTATTTGGAATCTTGAAAGAAATTCAAGGATGTCTCCTTTATAAAAGCTCATGGTGTTCACCATGTCCTGAGTGGCTGGCTGGTTTAACTTTGAGAAGCAATGTTTATTAATAGTAAGGATGAAAGTCTGTGAACAGGGGTACACTTTGTTCTTTCACAGAGCATGTATCACCAGTCTGTCATATACCTAAGTTTACCTAAATGTCCTCTCAGTAAAGCATCTGGGTTTTTTTTTTCTGACCTTGTGTTTTTGTAAAGAACTGTGGAGAGGTTGTTAGGTGTGAAATGATTTGTAATTTTGTCTTGTGTAGACACCTAAGGTATATTTTATTCTTGCTGGACTTTCTCTTCTCTTTTATCATGTTTGTTTTTGGTTTCATGTGTTTCTGAATAGAGAGGTAAACTGAAATGCTGTCTGCCTGGAGGAGTGGGGAGAGAGCCATCCACAGCAACAGCAACAAACATTAAGCTTATCTGTGACTCTGACTTTGTAGAAACACTGAAACACCCATAAACCAATGCAGAGATGTGGTCATTAATCATTGCTGCTGTTTTAGAGGTGAGATGAGGTCTCTTTTCCAAAAGTTTTCTTTAGGGCTGCAGGGTTTATTAACTGCATCATTTTTCTGGAACTGCTTTTAAAAGAATTCAAGAAAAGGTAGGCCAATGCTCTTTTCTGGGCCTCTTGCTGTATCTAAATGTGAGGCAGTTTGAGATTCTTTTGTGTTTATTCTGCAGTCAAGAAAAGTGAGCCAAAAAAGCTGCCACCTTCCTGTTTGTCTCGTGTTGTTTGCAGTCAAAAGGTCTGAAGGTGTTCTCTCTGCACAGTCTGGGTTTTCCCACTGCTGTCTAGAATGTAGGCTCTTGATTGCCTTCAAAATAAAGCAAGAAAACTGTCTGCACTAATAGTGGAAACAGTCACCACAGGTTGGGTCATTCACAGTTGCTGCATCTGTATTAGGCTGCTGATGGAGGCAGGAAAAAAATCTTGCAGCTGCTGCCTGTACTTTCCTGAGCCCTGCCTGCTGCTGGGGATTGCAGCAGCAGGTGCAGGAAAGCGAGACTGAGGGCAGATGGCACAAGCACAGGGAGGGTGAAGGCTGGAGGAAGGGCTTGCTAGGAAGAGGGATATTAGCCAAATGTCTGTTGTTGGAGTTGCCTTATATTAAGACATTATTATTATTTTCTCGTCTTTCGACAAATTAAAATCAACAGAGATGACAATTCACGTTCCTTGTGTTTTCTGGTAAGTATATGATAAAAAGGGCATGAAAAGATGTATAGTCTTCAAGATGCAGGGAAATACCTTCTTCCAAAAATACTGTCTGCAAGGAAACAGTAAAAACATCTAACTACAAAAATCCTCTTAGTGTTGCTTTTTGGTTTTTTTTTTTCTTGGTCTCTAGAAGGTTGCCAGTACTGTCTGTTAATCTTTCTCCTGTTTTCTGAATGACATACAGATACACATTTCTTAAAAACAACACACACCCCAAACAAACTGAAACACATTTGTTTGGTTTTCTTAATCCCTTAAGGTTGTCATCCCTTATTTATGGAAAGATTTGAGCTAGGTTTTTCTCACAAGCCCTTTGCCTCATCTGTTGGTGACTATACTAAGCTTAGTTAAAGATGTGATGAAGTGTTTTCTCTGTAATTTCTATTACTATCACTATCTATCTTCTAAGCATAGGTAAGTTATTAGGCTTGTAGCTAGTACTGTGTAACTATGAGCTGCTTTAATACCAGCTTGTTCCTGTAGAATACCAGCTTTTTGTCCTTTGAAATAGAACTTTAAATTTAAATCATCTGTCAGAAGCTGAAAACGAACACTGCCTACTTTATAACAGGCATACTGTTCCAAAAAAAGCTACAGAAATATCCTTTTCAAGTAAAACATCAAAAGAGTTTTAAAAACTCAGCTTCCTGAAACAGCAGGGCGCTTATCACATAAACAGAAAAGATTGTACTTGGTATTATGTGTTTTAAAGTCTGCCACATTGATTAAGCATTTGTATCTTGAACTGTACCAGATGAGGAAATTCTGTGGTATAGCAGTGTTACTAATGAAAATCTTAAAAAATATTGAATTGAAAGGGTTAGCTTGTGTGAAAGTCACAACATGAACCCAGAGTGAATAGCGCATAAAATTAGAGTGATATTGCATGATTAGTAGGCCAGAACTCAGATTTGTGTTCTTCTGACATTGCAGCAGCCTACCTTTTAACAGCCTGCATGGCTTTCTCTTTGTACCACCAGTTAGCAGCCTAAAGTATCTGCTACTTTTTGTAGAATATTTAGGGTTGGAAGGGACCTCTAAAGGTCATCTAGTCCAAACCCTCCTGCAGGGAGGAGGGACATCTTCAAGTAGATCAGGTTGCTCAGAGCCCTATTTATCTGACCTTGAATTGTTCCAGGGATAGAGCACCTTCCACATCTCTGGGCAACTGTTTCCAGTGTTTCACCACTCTGTAAAAAAAATTTCTTCCTTATATCTAGTCTAAATCTACTGTCTTTTAGTTTAAAACCTTTACCTCTTGTCCTGTCCCAGTAGGCTCTGCTGAAAAGTCTGTCCTCATCTTTCTTATAGGCTCCCTTTTTGTGCTGGAAGATTCTCCAGGCTGAACAACCCAACTGTCTGAGCCTGTCTTTTTAGAAGAGGTGCTCCACTGATCATCTCGGTGGCCCTTCTTTGGACCTGCTCCAACAGGTCCATGTCTTTCTGTTCTGAGGGCCCCAGATCCGGGTGCGGTATTCTGGGTGGGGTCTCACCAGAGCAGAGTAAAGGGCAGAATCACCTTTGACCTGCTGGCCACGCTGCTTTTGATGCAGTCCAAGATGCAATTGGCTTTCTGGGCTGCAAGTGGACATTGCTGGGTCTTGTCCAGGCTTTCATCTACCAGTGCTCCACAGTCCTTCTCTATAGGATTGTTCTCAATCCCCAAGCCTGTACTTATATGGAGTTGCCCTGACCCAGGCACAGTACCTTGTACTTGGCCCTTTTGAACCTACTCAGGTGCCCATGGGCCCAGTTCTTGAGCTTGTCCATGTCCCTCTAGCTGGCAGCCCGTCCTTCAGTGTTGTCAGCCGTAGTTTGGTGTTACATGTGGACTTGCTGAGGATGTGCCCATCTGTGTCACTGATGAAGACATTGGACAGTGCTGGTCCCAGTACGAACTCCACTTGCCACTGATCTCCATCCAGACACTGAGCCACTGATCAGTGTACAAATACCCTCTAGTTGTGACCATCCAGCCTGTTTCTCATTGACTGAGTAATCTATGCATCAAATCTATATCTCTTCAATGTAGAGAGTAGGATGGGAAACTGTGTCAAAGGTCTTACTGGAGTCCAGACAGGCAGTCCAACATCTGTAGCCTTTCCCTTATCCACAGTTGTAGTCACTCCATCATAGGAGGCTGCTGAGTTGGTCAGGCAGGGCTTGCGTTTGGTGATGCCACTTTCTCCCATAGCCACTAGCAATTTTATTACTCTTTGATTTTTTCCAAAGTCTTACGTTGTGTTTCTTCTTGCAACTTCTGACATCGTATGCATCAAATGATGAAGCTGTGTTAGTCTGAATAATGGGCAGCTGTGACTGTGTCACTGTGAGGTGACTTGAACACTTACAGAGGAGGGCAGCAAGGCTGGTGAGGGGCTTGGAGCACAAGCCCTAAGAGGAATGACTGAGGGAGCTGGGGCTGTTTAGCCTGGAGAAAAGGAGACTCAGAGGTGACCTTATCACTCTCTACAACTTCCTGAAAGGTGGTTGTGGTCAGCTGGGGGTTGGTCTCTTTCTCCAGGCAGCAACTGACAGAACAAGAGGACACAGTCTTAAGCTGTGCCAAGGGAAATATAGGTTGGATAGTTGGAAAAATTTTTTTACAGAAAGGGTAATAAAGTACTGGAATGGTCTGCCCGGGGAGGTGGTGGAATCACCATCTTTGGATGTGTTTAAAGAAAGATGGGATGTGGCACTCGGTGTCATGGCTTAGTTGAGGTGTTAGGGCATGGGTTGGACTCGATCATCTTAAAGGTCTCTTCCAACCTTGTGATTCTGTGTGTGTGACTTTGGCTTTCAAGAAAGGAAGAAAATATACGAGCTGGAAATTTTCCCTGACTGCATTCATTGTGCTGGGCAGCTTCTTCTTTTGCCGGTCTTATACAGCAGACACTTACGCTGCACCTTCCTGCTGCAGTGGAGCTTGGAGAGCTAGAGAAACCTACAGCCATCGGAGATTGACATCACTAGAATCTGAACTGCAAGCAAAACATAAGTGGGTCTTGCTGAGGAGATGCAGCCTTTTTGTTTAAAACAATTCCTTTTCCTTAAATGTTGAGTTTACATTTTAAGAGATCATTGAAGCCGTCCCTGCTTGCTTATTGGGTTGGACTTGATGATCTTGAAGGTCTCTTCCAACCTAGACATTCTGCGTGAATTCTGTGAATTCTTATTTCACCTGAGCAGACTCATTTGTGCGAGAGACACAATGAAAACTTTGGATGAGAAATTTTTTTACAAGCATCTTTTTATACATTTTTAGATAAACACACAAAGATTTCATTTTTATTGAATGGTAAAATGCCGTACTGACTCCTTAGAAAGATGGATGTATTTCTGGGTGTTTCTAACATGTATTCTCCTTTATTTCTTTGTCTTTTTAAGACTTCTAAGCCACTTACAAGAGAAAAAAAATGCTTAAGTTCTGTGCTCTATTGGAGCTATGCAGAAGTTCGTTATCACTAAACTAGTCTTGAGGTTTCCTGTTTGCAGTTGTTCTGCAATGTGAGATACAAGGTGCCAGCACCTTACAGCTGCAGCTGTATTAGAGATTGGGATATCAGATATGTTGTGGGGCCAGGAGAGACCAACCTTGCCTAGCAGCTGTCAAGGGCTTTTGGCTGCAGAAACAAACCCCAGCCCTCATACCACTGTGCCCATAAAAAGTGGCAGGCCATACCAAGGGGACAGGGTCTGAGGTGTGTAGGTAGCAAGGTCAGCTTAGTTAGTATAGCTCTAAATTACTGGTTAATTATGAGTGATCCTTCACTTTTTTTGGAGATACACCACCTGGTTATGTTAACAAGAATTATCGTCTAAAAGCTCCATCCTTTCAGTGGCTGTAGAAGGGGACTGGCAGGGCTGTCCTGCCTGGGTGCATGGGCCGTAGCGCCTCTGGTGCCATTAAGTGTTGCACCAGCCTGGATCGCCCTCACCCTTTCATCTATAATTATGCCTTTCTGGTTTGTTTTTTTTTAACTTTTTTTTCCCCCTAAGTGGCTTGGAAGCAAACTAAGCACTTTTTGTGCTTTAGAACATATATCCTGGTGCTGCCAGAAAAGCACATGGCAGCTACTGAGGCTGCCTTTGAGTCACTCCTACATTGTGGCTGGGGCTATCTGTCAGCTGATTGTTAAATCTGTCCAGCTTGGGTGGACGGGTAGGCCTAAACCAGGATCTCAAAAGAAATTTAAAAAAAAAGAAAAATTGAATAGCTAAAGCTGTAATAGCTTTGTGGATATTTCTGATATCTTGAGGTGCATTTGAACATTAAAAATGTTTTAATTTTTCTTATTATTTTTATATACTAGTTAATGACAAAGAAGAAAATTGTCTCTGTAAATAATCCCATATGTAAAAATAAGTATTAATTTTTTTCCTGCATCATATGCAGTCAGCTTAATATTATATCTACTTCTGTACTTATTCTTTTGCTAATATGTAAATTATTCCATTGCAGTTTTAATACCTTTTTTACAGTTACTTGATTCTTTCAATACTTCCAGTTTGTATTTCTGGCCTTGAGCTTATTGCTATCAGCTTTTTCTTGTCATGGAAAGGACCAGGGAGAGGGGACACAGAAAACCTCTAGAGCTTTTTACCTCACTTTTTTAACAGTTTTTTTTAACCCATCCTTCTTTTGTAAATGCTAAATTGTGAGAGTAGGTTGCAAATTGTAATAAAACATTCCTCCTTTGCAGTGGATTAATTTATTTACATCTTTGTTCGCATTTATTTTTTACAGCCTTCCACTCATCTTTGCTCTCAGCTTTGGGAAACTGACCCCCTAAAATACACACTGTACCATCTATTGATTGTGACTGTGTCTTCAGTTTGCACAACAAAGTAAATTAGATAATAATTACTTGCACTTACTCAGCTATCACTTTTAGTTCTGTAATCAATGCATCCTAGTGAGACCTAATAGCGAAATACCCCAAATTAATTGTCGAGCTTGTGCTAAAACAGTCAACTATTTTAGGTTGCCTGGATGTGGGGGCTTTTTTGCTCAGGTATCAGTTTGACACCCTAGAACCACATAGCTGGGTGATGAATGCTGGCTCATTACAGCTATTTAGCTAACTTCCTTTAAAAGAGAGTGAGAGAGAGAGAGAAGTCTTACAGTAGTTTTTGATGCAGTGACCTCTTTCTGAAGAAATGTGTCTCTTGGGGTGGGTGACACACATTATATGAAGTATTAAAGTGTTAAACTGCAAAAGCAGATAAAGTGGCCTTTATGTGATCCATCTCTATTTGTTCAAGCACTAGGAAATAGACGAAGTAACAAAGCATGGAAAGAGTTTTACTGCTTCTAACAAAGGTTATAATTATAACAGCTAGTTACAATTTGGGTCAATTTATTTATTCTTTTTAAACCTCTGCATTTTGAGATTTCCTTGTAACAATCATTAGAAATATGTCTTCCTTGGTTTAGGTTAGCTTTGGCCTTTGAATGAAGGAGATTATATTTTCCTGTTTCTTCGAACATGTTCCACTGGAAAAGCTAAAAGTAGTTCCAAAAGGTGTATTCTGTTTCACAAGTGCTTATTTGAATTCACATTACTGGTTCTTTTTAATGCATTTTGAGTTCTGTCTTTGTGTTAGTGTTTAACTGGTCCTCAAGAACTGAACAAAATAATTTCAGATGCAAAGATGTGTTTTTAAAAAATCTCTATATGTCAAAACTGTTCATGTAAGCTGATGTAAGAAAACTAACCACACACCCACACATGCAACAAAGAAAAAACTGTAGGTGAAAACAAAACTTCAAATTTCCTGAAACTGTAGGCAGACTAACCAGAGATTGCATCATCATAAACAAGAAAGCTTCAGATTTAGGGAGTACTTCAGATGAGGTGAACTAATAGAAGTTATTAATTGCAGAATACAATAAGCACATCCAGGTACTATGAAATCAGTCTGCATGAATAAAGACTTCTTAAAATTTATTTTCTGCAACTATATTACCTTAGAGGACCGAATATTTAGAGGACCCATTTACCATAGTTTATGAAAGATTAGCCGGGTGGGCACTAGATAGCTGGCCTGTCAGCAACAAATGCTGCATGGTTCAAAATACATTTTGATTTTTCAGTGTTTGGGGATGGGAGGAGAGGTCGTTCAGCCTTCAAAACTTAGGGAAAACCATGATACATCATTACTTAATTTTCCATTCTTCCCATGTAATTAACTAAATATAGTTATTGTATTTTGTTTAATATTGTATAGCAATTAGGTGTTTTATGTACATCAGTGTCATGTAAAAGCCTCTGTATCAATTCTGTCCCTTTCTTTCAGTGTATCTTAGGAAGACATCTAATTCCAGAACAGTCTATTATGTCAATTGGCATTGCCTATTATTAGAATTTTTTCTTGTTCCCTTGGTGAGGGATCAAATTTCAAGCATTACTGTCAGTCATTTTTCAGTCATGTTCCTTTTTGGAAAAGGAGAGCAACTGCTTCCTTTCTCACTGCATCTTTACCTTCTGTTTGCACTGTCCTAACTAACCCTGACATAACTGTGAGCCTTCCTTTTGAGGACAAGAAAAGATGCTACCACTGGTCCCACTGGACCAGGGCATTAAACTAGTCATAGTGTTAACTTGTGTCAGTCTATGGGAGAAGATTCTGGTTCAGGTGGCATGCTGATAAGTCCTTTCCTATTTGTCATTGTGAGAGAAATATATTAGTCCTATATGGGGAGGGGGAGAGAGTGAGAATTGAAATCCCAGCCTGATAAAAAAAGGATGGGATCTGCATAACAATTATTTGTATTTTGGTATTTAAAATGACACCAACTGAATAAACCTTTCATGTGAAGAATCACTAGTAGATTTACAAGCTTGTTGGAGCAAATTCTCTTAAGTTCCTCTCTGTTTAAGTTTCCATCATCTCAAATATTAATTACACCTACGCCATTTTTAAGCCACGCTTAAAACTGAAGCATGCTTCTTTGTTTAGTTTTTTTTTCCTGTCATTGCTAAGTTGTCGGATTGTTGATAGTTTATTGAACATAACCTTTTCCCTCTGGACTTTCTTCTCATAAAGTCATACAGAAGCTACAGTACTAGATATTCCCCAATGTCTGCATTTGTTCTGCCATATGGTTAGTTAATGTTCCTCACTTGTCTGAGCAGATTTTCAGTACAACCATAACTGTCCTGACTTTGCCTGAGTTTTTGTACATTGCCTTCTTGGCTGGGCAATTTTTCAGTTTCTACCCTCTGTCCCAAGGACAGTTTTGTGTAGAAAAATTTTCATGTGTGCTTCTAAAGCAGGGCAGCTTCCATTGAAGACAGGACTTCCTTTCCTAAGAAAACCTAAGCAGAAGGGAAGTAATAAAGAGGCTGAAAATACATGAGCTCAATCTAAGCTATATTAGTTTTACTATTTCAGCAAAAATATAATATTGGTAAAATAAATTAGTTTTTTAAGATTTGATAACTGGATTAAAAGGAGTTGGAGTTGTGTGTTGGTATTATAAGAATTACCTTTTGAAGGTCAGGGTTTTCGAATTCTGTTTGCTTGCATTGAATGTGGTGTCTTCATTTCGGGTTGTTTTTGGTTTTTAAGGTTAGAAGTTGGATTGCCATAGAAGTAAAGCAAATGACCCTTGATATGGTAAACTAAAAGCCAGGATCACGTGAAACAAGATTGTATGGAGAAAAGACTCTTGCATTTCATGTATTGTATGGAGGAAAGACTGTTACAGTTCCTTGCAGAAGTATTTCAAAGCTTTTCACTGGTGCGTTTTAAAGTGTGGAATGTTCTTCTGTCAGGTAGTAGGAGACAACTCAGTATTTCAGTGCTAGGACTTCTGCACTTTTGAGAAGGAACTTTCCAGAAAGTTGTACGCTTTTAGCAGTAGTGGATTTTCATTTTCTTGATGTGAAGGAATCCTATGTTGCCGTTTAAATCTTTGGGAACTGTGGTATCTTTTATTTTGCAGTATGTAAGCAGTGCACTAAAGACATTTCATGCTTTCAGTCCATGTCAAGTTTTCACGGTACTCTCAGATGCTTTGGGAGGCTGTGTTATTGTATTTTCTTTTCGTTTTCTCCCAAATCTCGTTATGTTGTCTGCTTATACTCCTTTATTTGGCACATGGCTGTGTTGCAGAAGCATTTCAAAACTGTTACTTCTACGGCCCCCCTTCTGGGAAATAAATGTATCCTTATTTACATACTAGGAAATCTTAGCTCTGCAGATGTCACAGGAAGAGCCATATTGTCCTTGATGGAGACAGTCTAATGATGTAATCACAAGAAGATAATTTTAAGAACTTTAATGTATTTCCCCACATTAAAAACAAACAAAATAAAACAAGAAAACAACCCCAAAACACAAAACAAAATTCGTTCCCCCCAAAAGAACAAACTTAAAATTAAAAAAAGAACCCAACACAGCTAAATTGTACACGTGTATACAGCTTTAAATGGACAAATGTTTAGCTGCAATTACATTATGCATTTTGACTCTAAATCCTGTCTCCATTTGAGAAGGAAAGCTTGTGCCACTAAACATTTAGTAAAATCTGGACTACTTTACTGGAAGGGGTTATGTGTGAGCACGGTGCTCAGGAAACCTGGCATCTCTATACCTGAATACGTACTAATGGGAATTTAAGAAATTGAGTAGGTTTGAGCACCCTGTCCTGGTGAGTTTCAGAGGACTACGGTTCATGTTGTCAGCCCTGGTAAATAGTTTATTTCTCTGCTCCTGTCCTTGCCCAACACCGTGGGGAAGACTTGATGACTCTTACAGTAGGGGTAAATTCAAATTCTTTTTTTCTTCAGAGGTATAGGAAGAGTTTAATACTTTTCCACCAGTCACTACTCAAATATTATTCCTAATGTGGGGTTTTTTATTATTCATATGCTGTAGTACTGATCATTTTAACTTGCCTGTATTGTGAAAATAACATTTGTTAGAAGGGGAGTCTATGTAATGGCAACATCAACCAACTGCATTGATGATGCCCTATTTCTTCACATTCCCCATGTCCCCAGGAATAGTAAGAATTGACCATTTTACAATTGCTGACATAAAATAAACCAACCTAAACTGGAGAGATAGATTATATTGACAACACCAGCCTCCAGAACTTGTTTGATTGCAGTCCCCTGTGGCTACATCATTTTATCGACCTGTAGGCTCTCTGTCCATTTTATGTCAGTCAGAAAGCAAGGCCGTTTATTGGAGACTGAGGTCCAAAGTTCAAGCTCTTCTCTGTCATTGTCAGATGGGATTATTATTTTAGGGGAAACAAAATGGTTAAATAGTTACTGACTTACTTCTTGTAAAACTATCAGTTCTACTGTGTAAGTCACAGCCTTTTTGACCTGTGAGGATTGTGCTTCAGTTATTCAGAGCATCTTAGCTCCTTTTTAAATTTGTCTTGGGGACCTCAGCCATGCAAATGCATATTTGTATAGTGTTTTAATTGTTGTATGTTCTTTCTGGTTTTTGATTGGAAAATGAGAACCCAAACCTGTTCAACTCAGCTTCAGATTTTCAAAAATTATGTCTTGCCTTGGCCATGAGGGGTGATTTTGCTGATGCTTGCCAGAGCTTTGCTGTCAAATGGTTTAGTCACCGTAGTTCAAGCCTGCATGATATTCTCCTGGAAACAAAATTCATGATAAGAGGAGGCTATTAGTTTATAATAAGATCTACTGTTACATTTTATGATTATAGATTAAATAAGGAAAGCACTTATTTTTCCTAGAGTAGATAAACTGGGTTGTCTGGCATGCAGTTTTCACAGTTTGTACTGTAGCTAAAGGGGGAAGTGTGTGTATGTGTTTGTGTGTGTATTTATAGACTGCAGAAGGAACACTTTTGGAATATAGGTGATAAAACTTACATGCTAAACAGAATTTCTGAATGAAGTTTGGTTTTTAATTACCTTTCTGTCACATAAGCTACTAGGTATCAGTGAAGACAGGGTTATGGACTTCCAAGACCTAGGCAACAAAGTCAAATATTACAGAAATCTTTGGAGATTAATAGTTTGAAATACTTTTGCACCTTTTTGTACTAATCTGGAGTTTAAATGAAATCTACACCTTTTATTTAAAAAAACCCACAATCTGCTACATTGATTTTCAAATATGTTCTCACCTCCTACTCTCTCTGTCCTCCTCCACTTCCCTCTCCCCCAGCCCCCACAGCAGTAATTAGAACATTTTAGGTGACTTCTCAGAATTTAGAAGGTAAAATCAACATGTCTTTGTTGGCATTATAACATATTTGAATGTCATTGGTACTAGCATTGGAATTTTCCTTGCACACTATTGTGCTGCCTCACATTGTTCCTGGTAATTGCTGGGATGCGTAGGAAAACGTGGAGGCATGCAGCTGTCTTTGTGCAGCTGACAAATAGCTTTGAGAAAGATCATTGTTCTTACAGGTAAGTGAGAGAAAGACAACTCACATTCAGTCTTAATGGAACTCTGGATATGTCTCAGGTAGGGAAGAAATGAAATCCAGTGGGTACTCTTTTCCTCCCCGCTGACTAATGCCTGGTGCTGGACTGTGCTGAGCTGGGATCTTCCTGGGAACAAAGCGGGAGGCAAGACTTAAAGGCAGTTTTGTGCTGCCTGCACAAAATGGTGAACACAGGCTTGCTAAAGACACTACCCTCTTATTGATGGCAGATTTCCCTGCTGGGTTGCATTACTTAGTGAATTATTTCTTAATTTTCTACTAAATAAAGATAGACAACTTTGTTTAAATGCAGAGAACTTATATATGTGATATTAGTATGAGGATGTGGAACTACTGCAGAAGGAAAATACATTTTTGGAATGCTGCTATTTTATTTTCTTTCTCAGATCAGAACTTGGAATGCCACACGTGGGGTACTTTTATAATGCTATATGCAAAAATTAAACAAATTTTATAAATAAACTTATGTTAATATATATCCATATAATATTTTATATACATTGAGGAAGTGAGTGTAATACATTATGAATAGAATTTACTGTCAAGATGGTGACTGTGTAAAAGAGAGTGAACCACTAAAATATTTTAGTGGCTGAAACCAAGAAAAGTCATTATGACTTCCCTTATTTTTAAAAGAGGGTTTTCCCTATATGGCATTCTCATTTTCCCCTAGCCTTTTTCCTGCTTATTTTAGAAGAATTCAAAGGAAAAAGTGAGTAAGAATTATATGACATAATTTACTGAGGATAATGTTTTAATATCTTGTTGCAGAAGGACTCCATGAAAGATGACAGAAGAAGTTATTGTTATTGCAAAGTGGGATTACACTGCACAGCAGGACCAAGAACTTGACATCAAGAAAAATGAGCGTCTTTGGCTATTAGATGATTCTAAGACGTGGTGGAGGGTAAGAAACGCGGCCAACAAAACGGGATATGTGCCATCAAATTATGTGGAACGAAAAAACAGCTTGAAGAAAGGTTCTCTGGTTAAAAATCTGAAAGACACATTGGGTAAGTCCTTTTGTATTTTAGAATAAATTCAGTAGACTTGATGAGTTTCAGGTTGGGAATGTAATGTGGTTATAAATATTTTTTCAACATGAGTGTTTGGATTGTCTTTATGCTTAGTTTGAGGTGACATGATGGGTAGATGATTGAGGGAAGGAGAGACAGAGAGAGTGGGTGTGGGTGAAGAATCATGTGTAAAAATCTGTAATGTGTTTTCTTGCATCGCATCCAGAAAACAAGATGTTACTTTTGTTCCAGTTTGTCAAACGTTGTCTATTTTCAGTGGCTGAAGAACTGTGAGTTTCATACACATATCAACTGCTGAATCCTCTCCTTTCATGCCAACTCCTCTGACTTGAAAGATGAAGGATGTAAACTGGATTGTTCAGCATAGGTATCATAGCCAAAGCTAAATCACTTTATGAATGGGATTTTATACTGTGGCTATGTACAGAGACAGAGGTTAAGTTTCTGTGGTCCTGAGATGTTCTGTTGACTGAAATACGTATTCTGTTTTATACTTGCACGTAAAGTCTCCACAATACTATCTCATACATACAAAATAATCTATCTTTGAAAAATTTTGTATGTATTTAAAAGAAATCTATTTGAAAGTCAAATGAAATGTTTATTTTTTCTGACTGATTAAAAAGGGCTTTGCATACGTCTAGAAAAGGTTAATACCCATAGTGATAAATTGTTGTTTTATGCCAGGAAAACCTACTAGTGGTATTTTAGGATGTTACATATAAAAAAGAAACAGGCACATTAAAAGTATTTTGAGGGGGCTTTCTTTTGCTTCTGTTTTGGTTTTTTGCCTGTGTTTTATGAAGTATTACATAGGGAAAATTTGTTCTGTTGCAGGCTGCTGTACAAAATGACTCTTCAGTAGAAAAATTAGGCTTTGGGGTTGGATTTAGTAGAAAGTTAAAAGGTTTACTTAAAAATAACGTGGCAGTAGCTTATATGGGATTTTCCTGTGCCGAAGTTGTTTTTAACAGGTTTTGTTTCTTAGTCACTTCTTCATTACCGTGTCTACCACTGCTGAGTTGCCATAAAGTACATGGAAATTAGAGACTAGAGGACAGGTGGCAGGCAAGCAAGGTTATCATAAAATTTACCAGGATAATGTTTAGTACCACAGTCCTTTCTACAGATACTCTTGGAATATACTGACTACAGTCCCAGGAAATGTGATTATGCCTTTTCAAAGATGTGTGGTTAAAATCAAAGTCCCAGTTGTAACATTAAGCTCCTTTTATATAGATTTATGTTGCTTAAAACATAAATTTAATGTATGTATTTTGTCTGAAAGGTACCTTAGGAAAGGATTGCAGTCCTGTTATAATAATATTTCTAGTGTTCATGTAAAATGTGGGCAGTATTTGCTTGATGTAAACATATTTTTATTTATGTCCAACAGAAATGTATTTAAGTGAAGGGAATAGAGGTGTGTCCTAGCCTATGTGTGTGTTTATTTTGAGTCTTAACCAATCTGCATGGTGCAGGATGCTTCCCTTCACTCTGGTGGTGAATGATGAAAAGGTGTGAGAAAAAAGCTTGTTGGTTTCATGACTGAGCCATCCCTAGGTGTCACATCTTCCAAGCCTCAGCCCTTTGCTCACACCTGCATGGGTTTTTAAGTTCTGAAGCACTGTTATGACAAGTTACACGTTCCCTCTTCCCTTTCTAATGGTTTTCTCTGTGTGTTTGTTCAGCTGAGGTGGAAAGTGCCTTATGATGGAGTCTGGCTTTTTGTGTGCTGTGACCACACTTACCTGGTGAGCATCCAGAGTGTAAAGCACCTCTCATGCTCTTTTAAGATGCTGTGAGAAACTGCCTAAGGCATACCTAAGCCACAGATGGATTCTGAATATTCTTAACATCTACCCAAAAGAGCTGGTGCCTAAGAGTATTCTTTTTTAGTAGTTTAGGTGCTGTGAGCTCCTTACCATAATGAAACATGTATGTGCTGTGCACCACGTATCTGTACAACTTTATTACTTTTCCTGAATCAGAGTTCTCAACTAAACTATGGTCTTTAAGCCTTTCCTGTCTTGCTGTACAGTAATTTCCCATTCAGAACAAGCAGAGCATGTGTCCTTCCTTAGAGGATGCATTGTTTTGAGAGGCCATCAAAAATGCACTCCTTCCTTTTAAACAAAGGCTTGCAAATTGCAAGACTGATGCCTCATCTAGTGAAACAGCTTTTGAAAGTTTTGCTTTGCCCAGTGAAGCAAGTTCTTAAGTACTCTTTATACAAATATCTCTAATGTATTATCATGCCTGCCTCTCCAAGGATCACAAGAAAATTCTCATTAAAATACCTTCTAACCCAGCACAGTTGGGAATGGTGGTCATGAATATTAGTCCTTCAACCAAATCTGTTTCCAACTTTGATCTTGAAGCTACTGCCAAAATATCAGGTACTGAACTTAAAAAAAAAACAACAAAGTGTCACTTAATAGTCTGTCAATAATTAATCATGAATCTTGTAAAATCTCAGGAGAGAACCAGCAGACTCATATCTCCTTGCAGTGACATACCTGTACCCACCTTTCATACTTGTGTTGCTCAAGCAAATGGTTGTTCCCAAGGAGATGCACTTTTCCCTGCCTCTTTCTTAATAGATTACATTTCCTTGTGTTAAAAAATAATTCATCTGAAAGCATTGTTATCATGCAAATGATGTCCTGTGTTGTCTGTGTGATTACCTGTAGCTATCTGCCACTCTTGTGCTTATCCACAGTAATTACCGGTGCTTGATTTAGATTTTTGTATTCAATAAATATGAAAAGTGCCAGCCATTGTTCAAATTGTGGCAGACCCTGTAGGAGCTATAACTATTTAATTAATAGTGCCCCTCGTTTGCTGTTGAAGATGCATCATCTGAATAGTTGTTCATCTTTGACAGCCTGTGTTCTAATGAAACTATGCCACCAGTTATGTTGGTGTCTTGAACACAAAACCCGAAGTACACCACAAAAATTTACTATCTTTTTGAAATTGCTTTTATTGGGAAAACTTATAATCTCATCAGAGAATTAAGTCATGCCTGTTTGATGCTAAAAACTAATTTTCCCAGAACTGTTGACTGTCATTAATTATATCTCAACACTTGAATATTTTATTAATAGAGTCCTATCAGCTTTACTGTTTTTTGGCCCAGGGTTAGTGGAAGGTTAATGGACATCTGGGTACCTAGAATAGGCAGCTTGATGTTTTAAAATAACAGCCCAATTTTAGCAATGTCTTAAGGCTTCTTGAATTTCTATTTTATTTTGGCATTTTCTGAAAAAAAAATCAAATAAAATATGTTCAGAGACATCTCTCCTAAATGTGTTGGATGCTTATTAAAATGCTGATTAGTGCTTGGTTAGCATATGTTCATTAAATCAGTTCCTTGTGGACTGACAAACAGCTCACCCAAAATCTCAAATGACCCCCAGTAGTTTCTGAAGAGATACTTTAGAATCATCCTGTGCCTTTTCACAAAACAATAGCCTTTTCTGCACCGTTCACTTTGTCTTTGCCTTTTTAAGGGCTTGCTCTGTTGTTGTATCATCTTTAGTCCCGGTATCAGGGAATTTTCTGTAACACTTAACTTTCCTTAAATTGCACGGAGCAACTTTGAGTCTTGTAATTCTTCAATTGATGGATGTCAGGTTTTGCCATTTTTCTGTTTGATACATACTACTTGTGTCTTCTTAAATATCTTTCTGGAGTGAGGTCTAATGAACATTGAGCTACAATAGCTTAGTTTTAATTATGGGAACATAGTGTACAGGCCACTGTATTGAGTATTTTAAATGATTCTTCTTCTCATTCCCTTTGTTGTCTTAAGTGAGCGATAATGCAAGTAAAAAGTTAATGGTAATTTGGCCATTTCAAATTGCTGTCTTCTGTTTGCTCATATTGAATGAAATCTGGTAATTATTACTATTCTGAAGGCAAAAGCCAGCTTCCATGCCTGTGATTAAAATTTCATCTTCATTCTTTATAATGAAGTTTAAAATAGTTTCCTTTTACAGTGTTTCTTTTGTGGAGAGGACATTTTCTGTACATTTTGAATCAGTCTTACTGAGCAAGAGACCTCCAGCATGCATCTTTTCAACTATAATTTTCTGTAATGTAATTCTTCCCATGTGCCAGGGGGTGGAGAGGAATTCCCATATCCATTTGATTGGAGTGGGTGTTTGCCAGCACCACCCCCAGAGCTGCCTCTGAGTGCAACTCCATGGGTTTCCCCTTCTGCAGCAAAGATGATCTATGCCTGCTGGCTCATCTCTGTCGTGCCAAACAGAAACTTTATCTGAAGGAAGGCAAAATAATTGAGAAGTCAGTTGTTTGTGTACTCAAAATAAAACTTCTACATTTTTTCCATCCCTTTGCAAGTCATTTTCCTGGCAGTAGCACAGCTCCCCAGGCAGCAGCGTGCCATGAGTGACTGAAGCGTGTGATCCAGCAGCAGGGTGCCATTTCCATGGGAATCCATGATTTTCTGAATGTTACTGCTTTTGCTTCACCCCAGCAGTGCATATAGGCTTTTCTTACAGGTTTCTGGTCTTACTCTCTTTAGTGAACAACTACTTAAGAAACCTCGAGGACATTTCTACTCTACTGTTCGTGTGGGTATTTGAACAGATGCCCTGCAAAAGAAAGAGGTCTAATAAAATGTGTATTGAATGGGAGATTGGACACCAAGAATACAGAAGAGGTGTATGCAAATCTGTAGGAACAATAGAAATGGAGGAGTTTTGGTGGTGATGGCAAGTAACAGTAACCTTGATAATATTTCACTGACAGGTATGAGTTGCACAAGAGACTTTTTAAATGACTCTTTTATTAAGCTTCTGGAAGTCTGCAAAACTTTGCAGTAACTTTTTAGTTTTAATTCACTTAGTATGCCAGATTTGGAAAGAAAGAATTGCCATGCGAGATGTAATGTAGAGAAGCCAGTTCTTGCTTGTGTCAGTGTTCCTAGCAGGTTATTTCAGAAGTGTTATGAGTGTCCAGCAGTATTTCCTGTGTTTATCAACCCCTGTGGTGTGTTTCTACCTGGGTCAGTCTGTAGATCTGCAGCAGTCCCTGAATACCATGTATACTGATGCTTCCAGGAATCAACAGTTTTATATCTCTCTCCTCTCTCCAGTTATTTTTATGAAGATGCTGGGTTTTTTTTCAAATTTATAACTTCATATTTTCCCATTTGAGGGCTACTTAATACCACTTTCTCAGTGCTCATTTGGAAACTGACAGGGAAGTTAGCCCTTTTTTGTTTGCAGAGTCACTGCCTAGTAAGAAGCAGAAATGAGGAATTGGTCATTCTTTAATGCTATGGTTTTTAGCAATGGAAAACTGTTCCTCTTTACTGTTGGTTAAGAGGCTTGGTGTACTTCCTTTTTACATATAAATATTTCAACTAAGATTTAAACAATTACCATCATAGTTCTGTATAACATGGTTAGGAAATCTCATTCTCCAGTTAAGTTATGAACCCTTAAGTTCTGATGTATGTGTTCTTGGCCTTTATTTTATTTTTTTGCTTGTTTGGTTTTGAGGACTTTCTCTTATTTTTAAAAATATCTTAGTGGTCCAATTTTGCTTGTTCTGATGGGTGTAGCACATTCAACTGTATAAGCTGGTATTTTGATATTGATCAGATTGCTTCTAAATCTTGTTTTAAGTATTGAAATTTGATTACTAAAGTCTTTCACTGGTGGAAGTTACTTACATGACTCTAAAGTTGTGGGTTTTAGCTGAGTATTTTCCAGTTCTTCCATGTTAGTCTTTAAAAGTATAATGATAAGAAGTATGCACAGTATTTCTGACACAGTCAGAGCACTAAATTGGGTCTTCAGTACTCTTTGCTTGATGAGTTTGTCAGTGACCTGTCTGAGCCTCACCTGCAAGATCACAGAAAACACATTAAATTAGTAATAGAACCAAGTACCATTTTGAAAATATTTCTGTTAGTTCTTAATTAGTTATTTCCAATTCTAGTCTTCTCTGGACACCATAAGGGTATAAAATTTGCTACAGAATGAAAGACTGGTGGAAATAAATATGGTATCAGTGTATAATAAGTAAATTGTTGTATTGCACAGCCTCTTAAGCCCTATAGCTCATGTTAATAAAAATAGGTCTACCTTACAAGACAAACAGAAGTTATTTTAATCTCTTTAGAACTTCAAGCTCCCAATGTTTTTGGCCTTCCTTGTCACAGACCTGTAAGAAATACTAGTCTTTCCATTCAAAAACCAGCATTTAATAAAGTTGATTTTAAAAAGTAACTAACTTCTTAAAATATACAGCTGCTTGTCAAATTATTTATCACATCTAAAAATTCTTAAGAAGGACTTATATGAAGTTTTTGGTTAGTCAAACATCTCTAGCTGAAATTAGTGATAAAATCAATCCCCTCACAGAAATTCAGCAAAAATAAAAGTATTTTTTCTGTGTCACTTATTGTTGCTTTGAAACTTTCTAGCTTGTCAGAAAATGTGGGCATGACAGTAGTGGCCGGTCTGTAGTGCCTCGTGAAGGATTGGATGAGGGTTAGACATCTCTATTTGCACTTTAAAGGAGTTGGTACACAGGAATTTAAGTTCAAATTTAGGGAGAGGAACTAATGGAAGTGTTTATATACAGCACAAATTCTTGCTCAATTTCCTAGAATCCTAGAATAGCTCATTTCGTGGTTGAATTTGGTCAACAGAAGCAGTTTCTCTGCTGTGCTTTGTCCTGCTTTGTAATTGCATTGCTCAAAGTAAGCATGTTTGTTTGTGGGATGGTGTGGCAACGGTGGTGATTCTTCACCAGTGATGAAATTGAGGAGAACATGGTTTCATGGTAGTGAGAGAAGTGATGGGAACTCCTTTCAGGTGTGGTGTCTTTAGAGTTTCGGGGGAAAAATAAGCTGGAACAGTTGCATTTCTTCCATGTTCACAGTAATAGTAGATGATTGTGGTTACATAGATTGCTGAGAAAGGAGAAATGAGAGATGTTCACAAGGGTGTCAAGCACAGGGAAGAGATTTCTTCCATTCCCATCCAGAGAACGTGGAGTTAGGTGCTGGCAGCGCTGATGCCACTGGAGTGGAGGCAGATGATTAGTATAATATGTAGTTGAAATACTTTGCTGCTTTTTGGAAATATATCTGCCTCACAATCATCATTAAAACCTAAAGTAGCCAATTTCACTTTATTGATCATCTTTGAAGATATGGAAACAGACTCAATAGCGGTAGTTTTACATATGGAAAATTCCATAAGAACATACTGATGATAGGGTAGGATCTGCCTTCTCCCTATCAATTAGATACATAATTGCAAAAAATGTATCAATTTTGAATTAGTGTTACTATAAAATGTTAACATTTATCTAGAATGCGAAACAAACTCAGGAAATTATGGGTTTGGACCTGTTGTACACTTGGAAACATTTAAATAATATTAATATGCATATCAACTGTGTCCACTGAAAATAACATTAAAGGAATCCAAATCTCTACTTGGTGCAACTAAAATCAGGCTTTCTAAAAAATACTCTGTGTGTGTTGTAATTTCTAAAGAAACATCTACTTGAGAAGGAAAAAATCTGAAGTTGCAGAGCAGACTTATGCAAAACAAACAAACAAAACCACAACAAAAATCCCCAGTGAAAATGAAACACAAACTTCATGCCTTTTAAAGAGCTGAAAGCAAAGAATTTTAGTGAATATTCTGGATAACTCATGGTACAGAATAATGCTTCTTTCATTGCTTGATAAGAGTTTCTCTGCTGGGTATATGCACCAGGCCCTTTATCTACTCCAAAGTGAAAAGTCAAAAGCAGCAGTGAATGCAGAACCTGAAGCTTGTTGCAGTTGTAACTTGTAATGGTTCAGAAGTTTGCTTTTTTCAGTTTACAATTATATATATTGTATTCTGTTTAAGTTTTAGCTTTATTGGGGTCGATTATTTATTGGGGTGGATCATTTAAAGAATATGCTGCTTCAAGAATTTAAAACAAATACATAATGGAAACCATCATGTGTGCTACCTTTCAGCAGATTTTTCTACTGTGACCATTGCAGTAAAATGTTGCAAAGCTGAAGGAATGAAGAAATCCTCCTATTTTTAGTCTATATTGAGTAAATAATTTGTTCATTGTATTAGAAGTTTTAGCTAATAGGTATACTTTTCCCTCCTTTCCCATGCAGAATGTCTGTGTGTGCTTGGAGCTACATTGACATTTACAGATCAAAGAATGAGCCTTTATTTTATTCATAATTATGTGTGAAAAGATGAAAGAATCACCTTAACTCAGTGTGGCTGTGTGTATTGATGTCTTTGGTATTATTTCCATCAGTTGTCACCTTGGAGTACCCTTGGTTTTGCCCCTCTCTGAGCCAGTTATGTTTCAACCTGTCATGTCTGGCCTTAGAGCAAACCCAAAAATGAGCTCCCGAGGTATTTTCACAGCTCACTGTTAAAGAGAGTGACTCCATTGCCGGTGGCTCTTCCCACGCCCTGTTCCAACTGTGGAGGCAGTCTTCTACTTTGTTAGCATTAAAAGTTTGTGTCTGAACCCTCAACTCCTGATGTTTCATTTTTTACATCGAATAAAATACTTAAATCATTCTGCTAATTATGTCTCTTCTTCTGAACCAGTGAAAATAGAGAAATTTTTTATTCCAGGTACTGTCTTGTACTGGATTCATTGCATGGTGTTCCCTTCTGTCTTGCTTTCCCTCAGGTTCCTGGGAGAACTGAAGTTGGCTGAGGCAGCAGAACGGGGCCGCAGTGTGGGTCACTGCATTGCACCTATCTGCCTGTTAGGGCTTTTTCCATAAGCACAAGTTTATAGGGGTCCATGTGTTTGTGTGCTCTGCACACTGTCATCCCCTTTGGCTTCACATCCTAGCACGTGAAGGTGGTAGCAGAGAGAAGAAACAGATGAGAGTTGCTGAGATATTAGAGGTATTGTTTGCCTTGTTTGGTGTGTGGAGCTGGGTCACCATTCTAAAGGCCAAGCTAAGGTAATTGGCAAAAATCAGTAGCCTCTGTGTGTCCTCTGGGGGACACCACTTGCCAAGGAATTACAGTAACTCAGAGGACAAGAGATTTTTCAATTCATAGGTGACAGTGGCTGTTCTTTCTCCCACCTTAGAGGGGAGTTCTTTTCCTTCAGGTGTGGCTATTTCCTTCAATATGCAACCTTAAGTAAGTCTTTCAGTATTACTGGTTGGATTTTTTTTTTTTTTTTTGGTGGCCTTGGGCTCGCTTGAGGTTTAATATTCCAGGGTATTTTTAAGTGTTAATTTGTTTCTTTTTCTCTGTGTATTTCCACTTGGGTTCCATTGCTTTCTGTTTCTCAGGTTTTTCGAAGACCTGAACAATAGGTGGCTGTTCTGTCACACGTTCTCATACCATGCAAACAGAATTTGTAAATAAGCATTCACACCAAAAGAAACTGGGCTTTGTCTTAGAATGTGTAAGGAAAGGTTTCCTTCCATTTTCTGAGTCTCAAAAGTGTTTTGTTGAGTCTGTCCATAAAACAGGAATTGATATGTGTGGAGTGCATGTAGACATAAAGCACAAAGATGCAATGCTGAAGAGAATGCCCACCTCTGTTGTTTTAAGGAGAAAGGTTCCAGCACAGATGGCTTTTTTTGAGAGCTGCTTCAGTGGTGAATGTGATTGTTTACTGACAAGTTATTTTTGTGATCTCGGGAAGTTCATTTGGATGGACACCTCTCTTCAAGTCTGGTCATCTTGGACAGGTGGACTTTCAAGGGTGCTCTTTCTAATAGATGGCTATTTGTAGCTGTATTTTGCACTAGAAGTTGATTTAGGACTTAGGCTGTAGACTGTCTAAATCGTATGCAATCATTGCCATCAATCCTATTTGCAGTCTTTGGGATTTTATAAATTAAAGGAAATGGAAAGTGAAAGAAAAAAGAACAGAAAAATGTATTTTGATGTGGTGGAACCATCATTCTTCTTGTATATAAGCTCTACCAGTTTACTAACCAACCTGTAACATATTTTTTTAGTTGTTTATTCAGGAAATTGTTCTCCAGAACAGGAGATAAATGTATGACTTTACTATTACTCTATAGTTACTGAGTTTAAATCTACAGAAGAAATTGTTCTGGTTTATGTGTGAGTCCTGGGGTTTTGTGTTCTGGCTGTGAGGACTAAACCTCAGAGGAGATGGGCTGTTTTGTTAAGTGAGCCATTTCACCCTGTTACTTCCCATTCAGAGATGGAGAGGCCTGGTTTTGTGTGTGTAATTGCAAATAACTTGAGAGCCCTTGATTAATGAAGCTATGTGTGTTGAAATTCAGAGAGGAAGTTAGTACGGGAAAAATGATATTTAGTTTGCTTTCCCTTTCCTAAAATGAGTTTGCAAACTGCAGAAAACCTGCAGTATCAATGACAGGCTTCTAAGGATTATTGAGGTTTCTAAAGAGAAAATGTAATAAACATCTTGTGTTTTTTTGTAACACTTATTTAATGTTGGAAAAAATGAATATAGTATAACATGGGCATTCTGGCCTTATGGTAGAATTACTAAGGCTTTACATCTTGTTGGTGTTGGTATGGGTCAACTGGAGTAAAACGCAGTAAGCTCAAAGGACTGTTGTACTTTCAGGAGGGACTCTAGTGAGCTTTTGATGCTGAAATACTGCCCTTTAGTCAATATTTGGATCATTGTCGTCTAAAGCATTTCTTTGAGCTGAGGGTCTGTATAATGGCTGCTTTGTAGTTTCTCTGTTCAGGTTTGGCCTTGGTGATCCATACTTAAATCTCTGTCTGTAGCATCTATTACGTTTTTGCTTTTCAGATACAGAATTGAGAGCATACAAGAAGTGAAATTACTAACTTAGAACTATAGTTGCATGTGTTTAAAATAGAATAATTCCGTCTCTGTTATTTGGAAGGGTCTTTAAATTGGAGGGTGGTCATCTTGCATTCAGGATAGTTTACTTTGTACTTGCTGTATTTTTTTTTCCCAGTTCCTTTTTAATTGAGTGGGTTAGTGTTGGGAAGTCAAACTAGTATCCTGAGCTGTCCTGTGCACCTCTTTTACTTCATATAAATGTGAGATAGCTAAATATATTTCCACCAAGTGCTGGAAGTGGAGAGGGAACATAAGCTATGATATACTTCCTGAGGGACAGGGGTATGCATTGAGGTAGACTGTTTGGAGCATCTCATGCATATTAGTGATTTCTTTGTCGATATCCTGTTAGGGTTTGTGAAGGAGGCAAAACAGTCTAGCTTTTCTTCTCTACATCAAGGGAATAGAAAGCAGTGGGAAGTCCTACATGGCTACTGTGCCATCTCCTCACACTTTATGGATACGGTGTTAGATTTAAGGTATTTCTGGTTATATTCTCCTATCAAGACATCTTTCCAAATCAAGATAGCATAATTTATAAGGTTACAAATTAGGTGGGAATATTTATTTGTGTTTGAAAACAAAAACTGCATATTTAAAGCAAGCAAACTTCAATTTAAATATGTAGAGGAAAATTGGAATGGCAGGTCTTGAGAAACCCCATTCATTTTATATGCCTTCTATTTGAGACCAAGATGACTGTTTTCCTGTTATATAGAGGATGTAAAATCCCAAGACCATTTAAATTTGCCTAACGAGTCTTCTACTTCATTTTGCCACCGGGGTAAGAGCATACATGAGGCAGTTTATGGAAGCCTCCAGATCATCCATTTGTCTCTGTCCACGTATGTCCCTATATTACATCTTTAAAATTTTAAACTTTTGCTCTAAAATGCTCTGGGTACAGAATACTCTGTACCTGATACTGGAATTTGAGTGTACCTTTTCAAATCACAAATAGGCATGTGTAGCACAGTGTAAATTATAGGAATTAATGCAATAGTTGTTTTTAATATAGTTTTTGAGAGCCTTCAGACCGAATAGTGTTTTATGCATGGAAAACTTTGACACTGCTTTTTCCTGTATTTGAAAAGCAATGATAAAGCAGCCTGGTTGTCGAAATGTCAGAATTTCACTTTGACATTTAGAGAAGAGTTTCCATTTTCTGATTTTTTCTAGTGTGGCCTGTTTTTTTGATATTGAGCTTTTTAGAAAAGATACAAAAAGTCATTAATTGAGTTGTAAAGCTTCATTTCTGTATCACAAATGCAGTTGAAGATTTCTGGAATTTATAGCAGTGTCCTTTAAAGAGAGCTGTTGATGGATATGTTGCTTCTAAAACACTGACTATCCCATATGGATCTTAGCCTTTGAACATTTTCTTGGAAACTGTATGTGTAGGTGGAGGGGGAGAAGAGGGAGTGGGAGGTTGCAGTCTGAAAATGTGCAGAAATGTTTGGTTTTTCTTTCTGTGTAACAGAAGAAACTTTGGTCTGCAGAATTCCTTAGTAATAAAGAAGCAAAGACAAGTTAATTTGAAATTATAAAATAAATATAAAATAACAAAACTACATGAAAGTCTGATTTGAATATTCCAGTTGACAAGAAATTGTGTTTAGCTCTGTGCTGATTGGAAGAATTACTTAATTTACATTGCATTATGGTGGGTTTTCTTCTGAAAAATTTTCTTGAAAAGTTAATTGCTTCCTTCTTAATACAATTTTTAGTTTATTTAAAAACAGACACTGTACACTTTGCACTCTTATTAAATGTATGCATTAATATGCAATTCATTGTAGTAATATTCAGAGATGAATAACTTATTTGTTAAACAAGAAAGGATCATTGTTTTTAACTGCATCTATATGAAGTCAGATGGAAGTGCAATTTTGTTAGAATAGTCAAGAAAAATAATTTTAGGTATCTTAAAATTGGCTAAAATGTCAAAGAAATATTACTTCTAAATAAAAATTAATTTTGAGAAATTTGCTTGTTTCTGTTGCATCTAACAGAAAACACTAGATTAGTAAATTGAGTGAAAATTTCTGGTTGCCTTGTCTTTGAAGATTTTTAAAACAAGGAGAGCTGTTCTGGAAAACTTGATTTAATATTTTTGGGAACTAAAACATATCTCAATTTCAGCTGAAATTTATTTCTTAACTTTTTATATAACTGAAACTAGCAGCATTGTTTTTTCTCTAGGTATTTATATTGGGAGTTCTCCTAGTTCATTTGTTTGACTTCCTCAGATTTATCAGCCTCAAACTTATCTTCAATCCTTCACCTCTTAAATGGAAGTCGTTGTTTTAAAATATTATAATAAGGTTAAATTTTTCAGCACTCTGGAGTGCTTTATTTCAGTTTGAATTGTAATGGGGTTATTTCTTAAAAACCCATTGCTGTAAAACAGTTGGTTAAAATGAAAGTATTTCCATTAAAGTTGTACTGTACTCATGTTCTTTGTGTGAATTCTATGATTTTATGGGGTTCTTTGGGGATTTTTTATCACTGTAAAGCAAGTAATACTGTAAAAAGCATTTTACTCTAGAGGGAGGGTGCCTAAATTAAAATGCATTAAAATTATTACGAAAAATTTTACAGGAAATTGCTTTGTTGTTTTGAGGGGGTTTTTGCTGTGGTTTTTTTTGTTGTTGTTTGGGGGGGTTTTTTTGGTGTTGTTTTTTTTTTTTTTTTGTTTGTTTTTATTTTTTGCTTGTTTTGTTTTTGGGTTTATGTTGGTTTGGTTTGGGCTTTTTCTTGCTTTTGGGTTTTTTGTTTTTGGAGGGGTTTTTGTTTTGTTTCTGTTTTTTTTTTTTTTAATTCAGAGGGTAATGGTCAATAATATTTAAAAAAATTAGTTACTGGGTAATTCATATTTCCCATGAAAGATCTTTTTTTAAGTTCTTTTTTTCCCATAAATAAATTTTCAAATATTCATTTAAATTAAATTTAACTAAGTTAAATTTAAAACCCGTACTTTGACAGCCTGTGTGAGAGTTGTGGGTGTACATGTGTCCTTTTCAGCTCTAGTATCAGTTTCTCTGTTTGGTTAGGTGATATAGCACATTTTAGTTTTTTAATTAAGAAAAAAGCTTGTTGTATTTGTAAATATACTATGAAACAGAGTACCTGTTGGTGTGTGATGCACTATTAATTCAAGATATCTCTTTGGTGACTTATCTTGCTCAAGTTACGTTTTTTGCCAATTTACAGCTTTGTAGTAATATATGATTGATCAAAAACTAATTTCAAACATAAAGGTTTGAATACATTATAGAAAAATTAGTTCTGACTTGTTATGATAAAAAAATCTATTAAGATATGTAAATATGGCAATAGATGAAAATGTACAAATAGTTGGCTTTCTAATTGCCATGGGGAGAACTAACAGCTTTACTCAGCATCATCCTTTTTTATATTTCCAGCTCTATATATAGACTTAAAACTGGCTTCTCCAACATTGATACAGGATATTTGAAGAACACCATTTAATAGAACTCTAGTCCCTTAAAGAGGAAGTAGTTTTCAAAACTCAGTTGTATTGAGACACTTTTGTTGGTTTTGCAGTGTATTCTGTAGTTTAAAGGTCACTTCTGGAGGAGAGTGTCCTTCCTTAATTATTCTTGGTATTTGAATAAGAAGCTATTGGAGGATTCTTAAGGAGTTGTATCTATTGTATTTAGTAGTATGTGGTCTTTTTCACTGAGTTCTGAATTGAGGAATTTTGTTGAATTTGGTATGGATGAATTTTCAATACAATTGAAGAATTGAATTTGGTATTGAATTGAGGAATTCTGAGGAATTTGGTATTGCACTTACAATTTCTCAAAGCAATAGTTTTCTTGTATTGCAGTGTTTTTCTGAAAGGGTTTTTGTTTTTTTTTTTGTCCTGCAATTTTGATTTGATGTGCAGGTAAGCTGCAAAAAATACTCATCTATGTAATAAGATCAGAGAAGGTTTTATAAAAGGTAGGTTGAGAGAATTCAGATGACACTGATGACTTGCCAACAATTTCTCAGAAACTGTAATTTGGTACTGAATAATGTTTTTTGTGTACGGAAGGAGGAAAATAGAAAAGTAATATCAAATCAAAAGGCAGTAGTAGCAAATCAACTTCAGAAAAAGTCAAGTATCAAATCAACTTAAAATTCCTTCAAAAAAGAAATGCAAGTGTATTTAGTCTAAAGTTACGCTACATACAAGATTTTAAAAATTTAGGGAGCAGTCTTTGGAAGGGGGTGCTAGGGAATTTGACTGCAAATACCTTTAATGTTTGGTTCATGCTATTCTTAAGCAGAACTTAATAACCGTGAGTATGGATAAGCCTGTGGAGATGTTCTTTCATCTCTGGGGATGATCAAATGCCGTTAAAATACAAAACATGGTCACTCATCAGTTTCAGACAAGGATACCAGCTTGGAGGAACATTGAATAACTTGTCAAATAAAACTGTAAAATTAGCAAGTTGTCGGTTTTGTAAATAGGCTTTATCTAGTAAAGGTGTTATGAAATATTAAACCATAATTAGCAAATGGAACACAAACTTATACTAGTGGCAAAAAAATCCCTTTCTATGCAAGTGTTACGTATGTGTTTGATAAGATACGTTTTAAGATCATGTTTTAAATATAGTTAAACTTGTTTATCCTATGAACTAATTTTCATAGGGGTTGTAACTCTGTAGCTTTGTTTCAATGCCATCACTGAAGGCAGAAGAGAGAGAAATCCTTTTGTTTTTTGCAGGAGAAGGCTGGGCAGTTGGGGCATCTGTGCTGACAGGCAGCCAAGCTTTGGCCCAGGAGTGTGGCCAGCGTGGCAGGAGACACACGCAGGGGTAGGGGATATGGCACTGTCCCAGCATTGGGCCACAGGAGTTTGACCACAGGAAAATTCCGCCACTTTGAGCTTTGGGGCTTGAGAGAGCTCAAGACATGTCCTAGGGAGTTCTAAGGAGGATGAGGTGGGAAGGCTTGAAATTCTATGGGGAGAGGGAATTGGAGGCGCAAGCTCGAGGACCATATAGATACAATGGAAAGGCTGTCTCAGGGACAAACTGGTAATGAAGGGGTGCTTGCACAATGGAAACTTAAGTGACAGGAAGCAAATTCGTAGGAAACTGGTCTTCAGCCTGCTGCTCAAAAAACAAGCTGTTCTTTAGAGCCACAGCTGAGCTAGGAAAGGAAGGCAGCACGTAGTGATGCAACAGGCACATTTCTGAGTTTCCCTAGGACTAACCGTGGGGCTAGAGGATTTCTTTCATTGCAGAGAGAAGGAGGATTTGCAGTGGGTACCTTCTCTGGATATGTTGCTAGCCAGTTGATTTTTTTTTTGTCTCAGTAATAAATCCTAAGAATTATAGCAGCTCACATCATTTGGCAATGTATTTATAAGAGTGAAAATGAAGTAATTGTGGGTTACTTGTAGATTGTGAATAGTGTTACTTCCTACGAATTGCAGTAACAAAACAGGCTTTCTACTGCTTTGCAAAGCTTCTTTTCCTTCCACACTTTTCTTCTCAATTGAAAGCTAACATCTTGCTTTAGATTACTCCTTACAACAACTATTTGTGCTACAAAGGTTTATGGCTTCCAGAGGTTACAGATGAACTGTAACCAGTGAGTTGGAATAGGAAAAGTACAGTTGTAGTAGATAGGTAGATAGATTAGTAGATCGGTTTTCATTAGAACAATGACAATAAAACATGCCAAAACTATGACTGCAATTGCAAGTACATTCAACTTTTGTACATGTGACTCCCAAAGTGCTTGAATGTTTTGTTTTCCATGAAATCCTTTGTATAGGTTTCATCCCATTCAGACATAAGAATAGGGATCCCCTTACGAGTAGTATTAAATGAACATTTCTGTTAGTAGAATGGTAGTGTTTACTCTTCTAGAGATGACTCATGTAGATTTTACTTTTTTTAATGGAATTGTATTTTTTGTTATAGATGCATATACAAAGTTTATAGTTGTGCTAACTTTATTCTTGCTTAGCTGTGGCGAGTCATCCCACTGAACTGTATTTTTAGACTTTCCTAAGGAAATGAAGCTTACACTAGTCATGCTGTCACAGTCAGCTGTCATAGTCCATCCATCTGTCCATCCTTGATAACTCAGCCAGTTTTAGGCAAACTTGACAGACTGGCAGAGGTAAACTAACTAGTTTTCTCCAAGTCTGTGCTTGGGAGAGTCATTGCTGGTGTCCTTCACTGGAAGAGAAGCCAGAACAACCCCAGCTCTTTGCTCAGTCCGGGCAGGGCTGAAAGACAGTGGAGTACCAGGCACTGTGCTTGGCTGGCCAGCCCAACAAAGGTAGGGAGGAGGGCAGCACCAAGGGGGGATGGAGTATGCTTTGAAGGCATTTTGGAGATGGTAGTGGGGACCTAGAGATATGAGAAGGACCTGGGGATGGGAAAGCAGTCATACGGTAGGGGGTCTTACTGTGAATCATACAAGAGATAAGGAAGGAAGAGGAGGAATAGCTCAGCAGGAGGTATAAAAACAGGAACAGATTTCCTTCATTCTGCTCATGGAACAACTTGTTTCCTCTTCAGTAATGGACACAATTATGAATGTTGCAGCCTCACATAAAAAATGATTCTTAGATAATGTGCATGCCCTTTGCTGTGCCTGACTGCAGATGGGTCTCTGCATAGTTTGTGCCTTTGGTCAAACCAGCTGGAAAGTCTTTGGTGCACATTGCTGCTATCGCAAAAGGTTAATCATTACCATGCTGTCAGCCTTAAAAAGTTTGTTCACGTGGAATGTTAAGCTTAAACTGAAGAACTCCAGTAGTCTTTATTGATATAAATTAAAGATGTTACTATGTTTCTTTTTTTAAATTTTCCTAAATTTGTAATGGTTTCAGAGGGATTTTTTGAGAAATTTTGGGGTTTTACCTGTTTGTCAACAGTTTTTTCTCCAGATACTTACGTTTATGGCGTTTTCTTGTCACATTACATCCCCATTTCCACAGTTATCTCTGTGCTCTGAGTTTCAACTAGTTAGACAGGTACTTCACCGTCTACTGCTTTTTCCATTAGTTCTTTTGCTGTAATTCCAAGAAGTGAACTGTCTATCTTCATTAGTGAGCCGATAAAAGCCTAAGTTTTTAATCTGGAAGATTCCATCTCAGTGGAGGCTTTATGTAGAGTGAATCTATTGAAATGCAGTTGCTTGTTTCCCATGAACTTAAAACAAGTAATTTCCCCCTTTTCTTAACAGAGTGACCCTTAAGTTGTGTTTGTTTATATCACTGTAATTTAATGCTCGTTAGTTCTGAAACATCCTTGTCTTTTTGCTTAAAAATGATCTCTAAACTGATGAAAATTTCCAGTCTTGGCAGAGATCAGAGCCTGACCAGCTTCTGATTAGTACTGGCTTGTACACTCTTTTCCTGTGATTGTCTCCCCTAATACAATAAGCTGCCTCCCTCATTTTGCCTGAAAGTGCAGCCACTGGCTCTTGGCTGAAGTGATGTAGTTAGAATGAATTAGGATGTAGCAGGCTCCAGCAGGAAACAAGGCCCTGCTGGGGAAGGTCAGGAAACACTTCAGGATCATCAGAATTTTCTGCCATCTTCTGAGACTGTAAGACTATGTATTAGTTAAAGTATTTAACCCTTCTAGACAGCAATCCCTGCATGGTTATGTATGCGCTGTTAGTCTGTGCTGTACAGATAACTGTGAAATAAGCATGAAGTTCTGTGGTGAACAAACAGCTTTGCTGAAGATCCCCATTATATATGCAAGTACATATATCTAAATATATTAAAACACTTTTTGGCAGTGGAGTGGCTGGGTTGAATGGGCCTGAATTGTTAAAAATGAAATAGCATGCATCTCCTTGTTTCGGATTATTTGAAGAAACAAAAACAAAGTACCTTTATTTATATTCCTTCCATTAAGTGTTCCATAATCAGCATGTGTGCTCTTCTGTCTCAACTAAATCTCTCACCTGCCACCAAGGCTCTAGGAGTATAGAGAAAAGTACAAATGCTCCTATTTCTGTGATGGTTTTGCTTTCTGTCCCTTGCGTGACATTTTGGGTGTTGCTTGGTTGTGCTATACTGAGACATAATCTTTTGTTTTACAAAAGTTTTATAAGTGAATTTCACAAGCTACTTGTTCACTTTATTTGTTTATATAAAAGCTTAAGCAGGGGTTGCTGCAAAAGTTTGGAAAGTACACCAAGTGTGTTGTGCAGTTTTTCTATATTTAGACAGACATTAGCATGGTTTCTCTAATTCAAAAAAAAAAGTGATGTATTCAATATTATTGTTGTTTCTTCTGCACGTTATATTTAACACTATAATTAAAGCCATGACAGGACATCAAAATTTACAGATTAGAGGGAAACATATGCAAATGGTCTTCCTCATCATCAGGTTTCTGCTGTTACAGTATGTGATGAAATAAAGGTGAAAGAGGTGTGGGTTTTGGAAGGGGGGGTTGCAGTTGGAAGGAATTGCAGCTGTGCCTGCCTGGGTACTGCCAGAGCAAAGAGAGCAGTACAATCTGCAGAGAAACTTCAGCTATTATTTCTGTGCTCTTTAATTTTTGTAGGTTTCCTTTTACTTTTTGTTTGAGCTAAATTGAAGTAATCTCTAAAATTAAAAGGTATGGTTGTTTGGCTGGAATTTAAAGATGCATAACAGCAAGCTCAGAGACGTTTCAGTGATTAGCTGTTCTCCTAGTGAAGAAATCACTGTGTTTAAGTGTGTTTAAACTCTGCTACTTCTGAGAACAGAATAGAAGTCATTATAACACAAATTGCTCTTTACCTAATGGTGCATCAGCTGGATGTTAACGAGAATCTCTTAAAGGTGTTGCTGTTTCCTGACTACGTAGTGTTACAGAAGAGATCTCCATGTAGCAGTGTTGTTGAAGTGAGGGTACAGCATGTCACCACATCCAGCTTTTGCAGTCTGGGGACAAGCATTCCAAGTGACCACTTCACATTTCTATCTTTAACAGGCTTGGGAAAAACCAAGAGAAAGACGAGCGCGAGAGACGCCTCCCCCACTCCCAGCACAGACGCAGAATACCCTTCCAACGGCAGCAGCGCCGACCGGATTTACGATCTTAACATTCCCGCCTACGTGAAGTTTGCCTATGTTGCCGAGAGGGAGGATGAACTGTCCCTCGTTAAAGGGTCCCGAGTGATTGTCATGGAGAAGTGCAGCGACGGCTGGTGGAGAGGTAGCTACAATGGACAGATCGGCTGGTTCCCTTCAAACTATGTGGTAGAGGAGGTCGAGGAGGCAACTGCAGATTCACCCAGCTTTCTCAGCCTAAGGAAAGGCGCTTCCATGAGTAACGGCCAGGGCACCAAAGTACTCCACATCGTTCAGACACTGTACCCATTCAGCTCGGTCACAGAAGAAGAGCTCAATTTTGAAAAAGGGGAAACGATGGAAGTCATTGAAAAGCCAGAAAATGACCCAGAATGGTGGAAATGTAAAAATTCCAGAGGTCAAATCGGTCTTGTTCCTAAAAACTATGTAGTAATCATTAGTGATGGTCCTTCTGTGAACACTTCCCACCCACCTCAGATAAGCTACACGGGACCATCTTCTACCGGACGATTTGCTGGAAGAGAGTGGTATTACGGGAACGTTACCCGGCACCAAGCAGAATGTGCCCTGAACGAAAGGGGAGTGGAAGGAGATTTCCTTGTTAGAGATAGTGAATCTTCGGTAAGTGGTGCTCAGCCTGCAGGTTTGTGACCCCCTGTGCATGGGTTAGCAAGAAAAGCACTTAACAGATTCCCTGTCTTTTCACCCTTAAAGAAGCGAGCAGGGCTTTAGCATTACCAACCAATACCCATCCTGCCTGTGAGAATTGGTCTGTCAGTGAAATGCAGTGACATTTACACTGAAATTTAACTGCTGTGGTCTATATTATCCAGAGTTCTTTTAAATTTATGGACAATCAAGTAAATATTTCAGGTTTCCATTTGGCTTTTCATGTGTTTCTCATGCCATCCTCAAATTTAAAGCACTACAAGATAAAATAATTCTAGTTGATTGAAAATTTGCTCATTGATTTGATCTTAAAGCTATTTTCAAATAGAATGTTTGCATTGGTCAGTTCTGATCTGCTTTTCGTTGAATAATTACATAGTTTCTTTATTAATTAAAATCCCATTTTAATGTATTTTTGATCTACTTAGATCATTTAGGTTGTAATAAGGTAAAGTTATTATTGTATCTGGTTGTTAATATTGTTATAAGCAACAGAGAGGGTCAAGTCAGCAGCTCATATGCCTTGTAAACTGAGCCTTGATGATATCAGAGGGATCTGAATAACGATTATGGTTCATGTAATTCTGAAGGTTCAGATTTAAAATTCAGTTGAAAGGACTTTCACATATGCTCAGGCCAGAGAATTTGCAGTTAAAGTACTAAAATGTAATTATCCTTTGATTGTGATTTTGAAAGGGTGACAAATTTTCATCTTATATCATACATAACATTGACAAAATTGACAAAGTGCAATTTTGTAACAGTCCCAGATATTTTTATCTGAAGACAGTATTGTCTGATTAAATTTCAGGCACCTCTCCTTGATGAATTTGCTCTGCAAAAAACACGATAGCTATCAAACTACCCTTTCTTTGAAGCTCTGTGTCATTGAATTCCTATTTCTGCTTAATTGTAATCACTGAACAAAGGCAAATGCAAATAAACTGCGGGAGAACAGGAAAAAAATTAGAGATTAAATAAAAATAAACTAGACGAAGGTAGAAAGACAAATGGAATTCAGAAATCATGACTGATTTACAGAGGCTGAGAGGACTCAAGTTTGTTTAGTCGACAGAGGAAAAGACTGATATGGGATACACAGTCTTCTAAAACGTAGAAAGCCACTGGAGGATTATGGTAACCATTAAATTACAGTAGTTCCTTTTTTTTTTTTTCCCAACATTCTTTTTCTATCGACATCCTGTCCTATAGGGGCATTCTGGATGTGGTGGATTCCTGGCATGTCTGTCCAGCAGGTAGAAGCTCACTTTCAGATCTAGAGGCTGCATTGTCATTTATCCTGAGACTGTAGCTATCAATTTTCTTTCATCTCTTGGGAAAGTACCAGAAGGAGAGTTTGAAAATGAATGCATTACTTAAATACAGAAAAGCTTACCCATTTCTCAGTGCATGACGTCACAGTGACCACTATGCTATGGCTTGGTTTTTTTGCCCTTAAGAGTCTGCCTCTGTCTCTGGAGTAAACAAACTACCTTGAAAGAACACAGTGACCTTTTAATTTAATGTGACATCATAACACTAAATCCTGCATTGTTGCTGGAGAAATCATTGCTTTGGAGTACAAAAAGATTCATTCAGAATGTGGTCTTCAAACTATTTCTAGCATCCAACACTTAGTGGGTTAACAGAAAATTTATTCAGTTCATATCACAGCAAGATTTTTTGCACACCTACAGGGAAAAAAAACCAGCACTGAATTGAAGAACTTACCTTTTTTCCTTCTTTTTGTGCTCTTTATCTGGCCTTGCAAACCCTGTATTTGAGACTTGTTTTAGCTATGAGAAAACTGTGGATATGCATGTAAATACCTCTCTTGCATTAGTACTGCATGAGAGTTTTAGTTTTTATTAGGTTTAAAGAAATAATTTACTGCATCTCAAATATTCGTCTGCCCTAATCTTTATGTATCATTCCATCATATAGTGTGTTTATGTACGTGAATTATAAACCTCTGGGGATTGCTAGTTTTTTCCCTGGAGTGCCACAAGTGGTATAAGTGAATGGGCATCCTTGATAGCACTGAGAAAAGGATCATAAAAATCTAGTTCAAACTTATTATGTATGGAATAAAGAAAGAGTTTAGCAATAACTTATACATTTCTGACAGTTACTGTATTTCACACATGTGACCACAGAGGTTGTTCATGCTGTGGCTAAAAGTCACCAGGAGTGTCTTCACAATCTGAGCAGATGGTCTTGATTAGAGAGAACAGACTGAGCAGAGCTGAGTTGTCAGCTCTCTGATTTGCTTATCTGACCACCAGACCAGCACTTCCCATTACACTGTGTTGTTAACTCACCTATTAAAGCTGCGGATGCAGGGGTTATTCCTTTCTAGAAAGGCCCATAGATCAGACTGTGAGTCATGCTGCTAATCCTGTGCCTGATTTTTGACCTGTTTTAGAGCTTTCTGTAGCCTTCCATCACCATAGTTACAAAAATTGGTCTGCATAAAAGTTTTCCATAGTTTCAATTTCGCTCTCGTTACTGAGCTATGAAAAGCTCTCCTTGGACAGATGAAGGTTTGTATTATTCTGTATTCGCTTGATGAAACTCTCATGCTTTTGCATTTCAAATGTTAGTAGCTTCAAGATTTTACAATATTTCTCTAGGTTTAACTTACCAGATGTTTGTCTCACAGCCAGATTCCTTTAGCCAAAAATATTCTCCTCAGTAACACTTAGATGTACAGGATGAGGATGTACAGGGTGTACATAGAGGAGAATAACCTGAGATGAACTCTGTAAGGTAGCTAGGAGCCTGATTATCTTAATTAATTACGAAATACTATTATTAGAACCATAAACTTGTTTGAACCATTTAAGCCCATAGTTTATGTAACAGGCACAGTTACCTACTGATAACATTTTTACCAAGCGTGTTATACCTAAGTAATGTCACCTTTGTTTTGCAGATCTAAAAGAACTGGGCACATGCCTAGTTAGAAATACTGCTAACTAGTTGTTCTTTCTGTTGCAGGCTGCTAGGTTAATGAAACCTGCAGTTTGTCTCATTTAAGTAACAAAACAATGAACAAAAAAATGCAGATTAACCTATGCAGTCTCTGTAGAGCCACTTTTTGGATTGCAGGCTCTTCAGCAGTCAGATTTTTGCTCTCTTTGTGTAGTTCCTAACCAAAGACAAACAGGTCTTGGCTAATACTGGTGGTCTTGGTTGGGTGGATGATCATCACACTTTGAATATTTCAGATTTCACTGAGTACAGAAGCAAATTTGGGTGGGAGAGGGTGGTTTTGTTCAGATTCGCACCAGGAAATAAGTGTGTTCACTCATACTGTAACTAACAGGAAGTAGTGTGTCACCTCCAACTTCTGAGTCGAGCCTTTGCTGCAGGCACCCTTAAACTTCAAAGGGAGCTTCTGTCAGAACTTGTGGGCCCCTTGCAGTCCTCAGCAGGTGGGTGCGATACTGGCGATCAGGCAAACACCAGTGCTTTGTAGTCCTATGAGGTCTTCTCATGAAGCAGAGGTGTTATTTTTCTTACACTGTGAGTGAGCTATGCAAATTTTTGGATGATTTCAAGAGCAGTTATTCATTAGGAAGTAATGGCTACCTTCTGCTGATAGTAGTGTCACAGCATTCCAATTTTTTACAGTAACCCATCCTAAACAGGGTTGCAGGGTATAGTTTTAAGATGATACTGATGATTTCAGGCGAATTGAAATGATACTGAGGATTGTAGGTGCAACTGGATTTGTCAGGTTTTTGAGATGATATTTAGCTTCTCTGTTCTTTGTCTAGCAATAATGACAGTAGAGGGAGGAGGCAGAGGTTGAGAGTTTTATGTTTTTTGAGGTGCTAATTCCATAGCATTCAGTGTCCCATGTTTTCCTGGGGTTTTAATCCTACAACTGTTGGATAGAAGCAATGAAATGTGGCAACTGTTTAAAAAGTGGACATTGGTCATGTTCTGTGACATGCAGTGGTTGGTAAGTACAGCAGACATGAGAAGAAAGTTCTTCTTTGAAGACAGGCATAAGGAAATATCCTAGTGGCTTATTTTAAATGGAAGAACAGAAAGCTTATTAGAGCTATAGTTGAAGATCGATGAAACCAATACATGTTTCTGACCTATGTAATACTGATTTTGGAGCATGAACATTACATAGGGAGGAGAATGGTATTTGGTTATATCCAAATGAAACAGAAGGGATAGAAAAGGAATTAACTCTCCAAGATAGCTCTTTCCAGCCTGACCTTGGAGCTTTGAACTATGACTTCATGGTTTTTGGCTGAGTGATTGAATAAGAGGAGAAGTGAGGGAAAACTTGGGTATGGAAGGAGTTGGGGAGCCCCAGGACAGATTCACTGATAGGAGCTCAAAGGGTCTGGAATAGTTTGAAGAATGAGTACATGAGAATATCTTTCTTGGAGAAAGGGCAATAGCAAATGGAAGTGGATTGAAAAGGAAAATTTGAAGTAAGTTACAGATCAGTAAAAGACTTTCAGACGGAGCTGTTTTTCACAACCTTGCCATTTATAAATGATAAAATTATCATTTCCTTCTCAAATTGAGAGTGTGAAGAGGGAACTCTGTTTTTCCCATTTCACTTGTTCTTCCTTATATTGCTTTATCAGGTTTTTTTGTGGTAGTTTTCAACTGGTTTGTTGTTTTTTGGTTTTTGGGTTTTTTTTTTAAAGGTTGTTCAATTCCTTACTAAAGAAATAAAGAAACGGCTTCCTAGCTTTTGTTTCCCACATGCTGTAGGGACCAGCTAGCTCAAGGTCATCTCTATATACAAGCAGGTGTTAAAATAAAGGAATTGAAAACAATTCAAAGTACTACTACACCTGGACTGTAGGTGCATTAGAGGTAATCTTTAATTTTTTGGTGTAGGAATTGATTGAACTTCAGGTTAGGTTTTTCAGGTTTAGGTCTTTCCAATAATGATGCTGCAGAAATATTCACGGTTTCCCTGCTACAAATCTATGCTCTGTAACTCTGTTACAGAATTATCAATTCTTCTACAGACTTAAGGGGTTAAAGCTTACTTCTCATATGCCTTTATTTGGTGTATGTGAGTCTTTTATTCCTGGAAAAGTTACTGTGTAAACATCCAAATGTAGCAATTAATTTAAGAGGGAGAAGAGAGAATAATTGGCCAGCAGTTAGAACAAAATAGCTTAAACAGTAAATAAAATAAACAGACTTGGAGCAAATCCAATGAGGACAGCAGGGAACCAATTCAAACAGCATTGAACCAGCATACTTGGAAATGGTAGTGTTAAGAGCAATAGTTTATTTAGATTTTTTTTAATAATATTTTTAATGAATTTGCATTTGTTAGGGCAGGAAGGAACTGAAATATAAACAAAACCAAGTCCCGTTGCTTTTGCTGTTCATTCTTGAGTCCTATGGAAGTTACTACTCTGACACCAGTAAAGGGGTTCAGGATTTTTGCAACAGCTGTTTGAGCTCTTCTATCTCTTTTCACCGGATGATGACTCTCAAAAGAGTTGATCAGCCTTTCCGCTTTTTACATTTTTTAAAATTAAATCAGATAATGAAAAGAATAAACTTTGTAACATATTCTGCAGAAAATATGATAACATCATCTACTTATGTATCAATCTAACTAGCAGGCTCCAGGGCTATGGAGAATAGACAATAGTTAATGAGAAATGTTCATTCACGAAGGTTATCATTAAACTGGCAGAAGGAGCATTTAATGTATTGTGTGGATCACCTCACAAAGATAGAAGTCTGGCCAGTGCCTGGGTGATAGGACAGTAGGTCAGAGGTCCAGTATCTCTGCGTGCCATTAGCACATCCTTTATGGTCTAGAAATAATGATGCTTAACAGATACAAGGAGCTTTGAAAACTCATAATTTTGATATGCTAAAAACAACTGTGGTTTGTCAGAAAATACTAAAAATTTTTTGAGAGCAAAGTGATTATTTCACTTATATTTAAACTTTTACCATAACATTGTTTCCTGTTCCTAAAACAAACAAAGATGTTTAGTTCAGATTATGAACTTCCCATTTGTAAGTACTTCTGTTTTACATGAGGGCCTTTTTGTTACTGGTTTTTGTTTGGTGTAGAAATGACTCATGGAAGCAGCAGAACTCAGCAAGATTTGATACTGTTTTTTGAATCCTAACTGGCTAATCTGTACTTGCTGCCTCAGTCTGTCCTTGGTGAGTTCCTACAGACCTGCCTGTGTTCAGGGCACAGCAGCACACTGCCCAGAGCCCATGCTCTAAATTTCTTCTCCATGAGCCCAGAGTCCCAAAGCTTCTGGACAGCTTTGTGCAGGCCTGTGCTTTGCCACTCTTTAATGGTTGCTGCTTGGAACTATGGAGATTCTGCTGGAACCTGGTCCCAGGCCTGAGGTGTGGCTGTAGCTGCTGGAGGGTTTGTCCACACTGCATTCAGGGCTTTAACCATAGCAAGTGTTTGTACAGCCAGGTTAGCTTTAACCCAGTGGGTTAGGTGCTGAAAATAAGCCAGTCTCAGTGTGAGTTCTGTTCAACCTTCTTTGTGATGCTGCTGAGGCAGGGGCTTAATATCAGGCATAGCTGGCTTAAAATGGCAGTTTTCATACTTGCAGTTAGGGATGGATGACAGGGCACAAAATGTATCTTGGGTGGAGCATTGGAAATCCCAAAGATACGCTCTTATGCACATTTCTTTCCATCACTTTATCCCACCCTTCCCAGTCCCTTCTTGGCAGTCACAGAGAGTTTTCTGTGTATTTTGAGGCAGTGGCTGCTCAATGCCAGAGGAAGTCTTTGTGATGGAAACTGTGCTGACCCAGTCAAGGCCTGGTGACCCTGGATTAAGATGGAACAAGTAATTATCCTATGGGTGTTACATAAAATAATTTTTAAAGAAGTGGTGCCTGTTGATCTGGAATGTACTGGCTTGAGGTAGAAGAGGGTTAGGCCAGGGGTGTGGGGAGGTTGCTGCTGCCTTTAGCAGTCCAAAAGGAGAAGAGCTGCTGCCCAAAGCCAAGCCTCAAGTCTGAGGAGTTGGACCAGAGCCAGATGAACAGGCATGGCAGGAGCTTTGTTTGCTGTGGGCAGGGTGCATGGAGTCAGAGGGAGGACAGAGAAAGCATCAGTGCTAAAACAGGTGAGGAGGAGATGCAAGAGATGAGATTTTGAGATAGGCCAGATGTGAGGGATGTGTAGGCAGAGACCCATTTTATTGCAGGAAAAAAGACAGCTTGTCTGAGAAAATGCTGTCCTCCAGCTTTTTTGGGTATGTACTCAGGGTGTGTTTGACCCCTTGTAAATGCAGTGTAGAGGATTTGGGTGTGGTTTCGTGAGCTGAAGTCTGGTGTCAACAGTAACATGTGAGGGCTCCTGACCCCTCCACTTGGTCCTCTGCTGTGCCATGACTGTACTCCAGATTGTTCTAAGGCAGTGCTGTGAACCAGGTGGGTTTTGTTTAGCCTGGGCAAGCACAGGTTTGCAGTGCTGGCCCAGCCAAAGCAGCAGTGTGGTGGGGTGAGGACCAAGGGACACAGGAAGGTGGTGTCAAAAGCCTGGCATGTGCCTTCGGTGGTTTGTGCTTGCAGCCATGCCTTCAGTGGGCTGAGACACTCCAGCAGTACCTCTAGAGTAGCACCAGGCATTATTTAACTCCATTAAGTGCTTGTTATGAACTCCAGTGTGTGCTTTTTATTACACATTTTCCTCCTGGCTGGTGACACCTACTTCCATACACCCCTCACCTGGCCAACCCATGCTCCCATCTGTCATATCCCACTCCTACATGGAAGGGAGCACCCAAGATGCATCAAAGAGCGGCAAAAACCACAAGGGTCCAAAAGAAGCTCATGAAGTTTTATTAGCAAACTACACACTTGGCATAGAAAGTCATGTTTAACCTCTACTCTCTAATAGTGAGAGGAATAGTAAAAGAGGGAAGAAAGAGAAGGTGAAAGGGCAATCAGATTGCAGAGGAAAGGAGATCTGAGGTCCTGGATCCAGGATCAATCCAGCCAACCAGGGTATCCAGGGCCTGGGGGGGTGCATCACCAAGGCTTTGTGGGGCTACCTCATAATAGGTCAGTTTTCCCCTCCCCAGGATTAGGTTTCGTGCTCTTCATGTAAATAAATCAGCATGTGTACTCTTCCGGACCTTTATGGAAATGGGGGAAGCTTTGAGGGTCTTTTGGTGGTCTTGATCCCCCTCTACTGGACTTGCCTGCTCCTTGACACCATTCCTATGCCTGCACTGTTTTGTGTTGTGTGGTCTCCATGGACCAGAACAGGAAAATTGACCCCAGAAAGGTGCTGCCCTACCTCTGCACATCCCCCCTTTCCAGCCACATCCTTTTCTAACTTGCATGCTTGAATGGTCGTTGGTATTTGAGGCATAGCAGCACATTAAATCCTTATTGCCCAAGCTTCTGCACCATCTCTGTGGCCAGCCAGCAGCAGTAGGTGGCTGGAGACAGAGTTCAGCTGGAAGCAAGGGACACTGTCCTTTCTACTCTCCTATGGTGGTGTGTGGTAAGAAAGTGGAATGGTCTCATTCTGGCTGTTTGGATGACAGTGCACTCCTTGTTAAAGCAACTGATTGCCAAAATGAAGAGATTTGTCATTAGAAGTTGCTGTCCTGAGTAACTTTATTAGTGCTTAAATTCTGTCTTTTGTGGGTGATGGTGTGATGGTGAGATTTGTACTGTGTTTTTCTTCTATGGAAAATTGTATCTATTATTATATATATATTAAAAAAATATTTTTTTACAAAGAAAGGGTACTCAGTGGGAGAAATAATTCCCAATACATGTGGTCATGAAGGTAAAAGGTGCGTGTGTGTTTGTCTTTTGCAATGCAAAGCAAGAATGGCCCTCTAGTGGTCACGGCTTTAAAAAAAGGGAAATGGGGAATTTTCTTCATCTCACCCAAGCAATATTGCAGTAATTGTTTTCTCCAGGGCACTCTAGTGAGGAAGACATGCATGATAAAAATTCTTCCCTTCTCCTTGACATTCTTGTGCTTCTAGATTGAGTAACTAAGATAATGTTTGCAATTCAGTCATGTAATTGGCAACTGCAGACTCTGCACCTGGGGAGCTTTCATTTAACCATGCACGTTAATAACAATGGCAATTATTTATTGAATAATAGGCTATTGGGTTTTATTAAGTAGCTAAAGCACCAAGCTGTGGAACAAAGACTAATGTAAATTACTGTCAACTATATGACACAGTTTGTTCCTGAAACTGCAAAATTATGCCGTCATTTTGTTCACTTTTATGTATTTTTTTTTTCTTTTTGAATTCTTCTCAACAGCCCAGTGACTTCTCAGTATCTCTAAAGGCGTCGGGGAAGAACAAACATTTCAAGGTGCAGCTTGTGGACAATGTCTATTGTATTGGGCAGCGACGATTTAATACTATGGATGAGTTGGTGGAACACTACAAAAAGGCTCCCATCTTCACCAGTGAACACGGGGAAAAGCTATATCTTGTGAAAGCACTTCAGTGACGTTGAAGATGGACTTGGCCACCTGGGCCTCTTATAACTTACAAGCCTTAGGTCCTAAATTCACTTTTATAGAGCAGAGCAATATCTGAAGCAGGCTTAAGGAATAGGCTCTTTCTAAAGTGTTTGCTCTGTCAGTTGCTGTTTGTCCTTTTTTTTTTTTTTAATTTGCCTCCTTTTGTGTTCCAGTTTTGTTAACTTCTGACCACCTCTCTTCAGGTTGAGAGTTTCCCTTGGGTGGCCATGGTGAGCACTCACCTTCCCGGCAGAGTTCAAAACGCCCCTCTCCTGTGTACGTTTACATAGTTAGTTCAGATCAAGGAGGAGCGTTTTCAATTCATACCAGTGTTAATCTGTTCAGACTGCTCATGCAGGCAGAACTCTCCCTTCAGAGACACCGGGCACAGTTTGAATGCACTGAAGCTGCAGCTGCTTAAGTGAGAGAGAGTAGACATAACAGTTGTGGCTGTGAGTTCTGTAGCTATATCGCTTACCGAGTAGGATAATACAAAACCTCCTAGTTCCTAGAAGCACTCTTTACACTGTACTCTGCTATTACATTGCCTCTCTGACTCTTTGTAAAGAGTACACTAATTAAAAGCATTTTGTAATAGTACTTCTTAAACTACTATGGTAAGATTGTAGTAAAAGAAAACTAGTGTATTTTGGTCTGTAATTGCAACAAAGAGAAATTTTATTTGAAAGTTGATTACTAGAGAAAGAATAATTGAATTGTAAAGGCTGAATGTTTTGGTAATCTACAACCAAATGTGCCATCCACATAATGCTTTTTCCTCTTGCCCTTCTGCTTGTTTGAATTAAACAATGATGTATTTAATTCTCAAAGTAATATGTATCTGTAGCTGATTGTTGACACTAATACAGAAGATTAATAAAAACTGATCTTGGGACAGGGTGGGGCGGGCTACCAACACTATATATATATTTGCTTTACAGAAAGAAATCTTCGGGTTTTACAGAGGATGGCGTGGTTGGTAGGAAGAGACACACAGAATGTTTATGAAGAAAATGCATTTTTCTCTTTTCTTTACATTTAAACTCCTTTATGGTTTAAATATACAGTCTTTAGATGGCACATTCCTGAGATTGAAGAAGGGATCATGAGATCTCAAAATCTTGCATACTTAGTTTTTTGGATATTGTAATAAAAAAGGTATTATGTCATGATGGAGTACTGGATTTATCCTTGGGTGGTAGTCCTGGTGTTACTATAGCAAGGTGAAATAGAGTCAATAATGAATTTTTTTGTCTTGGAATTTGTGTGGCCTAAAAAGAAATCATCTGCAACTGCAGAGGACAGTTTTGATATGAGGCAGCGTCTAATGAGCTCTGTGTTTCTTGTTTCTGTGATAATTAAGTCCATTCATAGCTTTAATGACAACTGCAAGATGGACCTATTAAAACACATTTCTTACCTATTCTGTGTTTCAGCAAGTAGTAGTGCAACTACCTCTGTGTGTAACTCTAGAGCAGGTTAAGCAGATACCAGCGCTGTCTGACTTGCTTTGGGGTAAATCATGCCACTGCCAGGAGACTGCACTGGCACCTTTGCAAATGAACTGCAGTCTTGCTCAGATCCAAGAGGCAAGTACAATCTCTGAAGTTCTATGCACGTACTATTTTCCATCCCTCTTGAAATCTTATTTCTGTAAGGTTTTCTGAATTGACAGCTTGTATTGGAACTAAAAAAAAATGTATTTTTCTGTATGTGCATTAACTAAAAATTAGGCAGTGACACTTGGGCTTGATAAAGCTTAATGAAAGAAAGCAGTGATTCAGAGCAATCCAGAATGATGATGCATTATCCTGAAGAGCACCTACCCACGACTGTCTTCTAAGAAGATAAAAGTTTTCTTTAGGAAGTTGGTGAGAAGTACCAGTTGTTTACAACTTACCTACAGAAGGACTCCACAGTGGGCTTCTTAAACCTAATGAGTGAATTCTGCAGAGAATGTAGGGATTTGCCTTCTAATACCTAGTTTTTTCTTTAGTTTTTTCTTTAAATCTAAGCATGTACCAGGTATGGCAATAACATTAAGAAAGGGAGCTATATGTTGTATGAACATTTTCAGGTTTGAGTGAATTGCTTTTCAGTCTTATTGTCTCTTGGTAGTATTTGCAAAAATTATATATGGGAATGGTTTACCTTTTCAGTAAACTGATTACTCTAATTACTCTTTCATGCCCTGTGTTTGTTTTTTCCGTGAAATATTCCCTACGTTTCCTGTTTCAGGAGTCTTCATATGCCTCTTGCAGTCTTTTTCATTTTTTTTCTAGTCCATTTTTACAAGCTCTCTTAGTTCCTAGCTCCTTTCTAGTCTTAGTAGCTCAGAGCTAAATAAAATAGACATCTAAATGAAGGTTTTACTAAGTGCTTTATATTTTACTGGATTTATCAAATTTTCTTTGCTTGTTTTTGTTACCTCATCCTCTGTAAACAGCTTCTGTGTCTTGAGGTGTGAATTGTAAAGTACTTTGTTTTGGAAGCAATTAGTTAGTTTATGACCTGTAAATGACTAGCTCAAGTAATTTCTTTTCTTTTTTTTTCAAGTAAGTCGCACCTTGGTTTTTCCCATGCTGTGTTTCATCAGCATGCTTTCTGTTCAGCAGGCTCATTAATAGCTCTTCATTTGTTCCCATCGTTTTTGAGGTATGTTCATATGAATTTTGCTACCTTTTCCTGCCCTTTTGATCTCATTTGTTGGACTTGGCTTAAGCATTAATAATCATCAGTACTAAATGCTTCATAAAGTGGCAATAGATATGGATTTTATTTTCCTATTTTATACACACTTTTCAATTATTTGACAAAATCTCACCTTTATTTTTTTGACTACTTACAGCCTCTTTGTCAAAGCTTGTGGCAGGGGTGAGATTTTTTTTTTAAATATAAGCAGAGTCATGATGACCTGAATTTCTTTGCTTACAATATTCATTAAAGGCTCAAATAATTTGTGATGGAGTAGAAGTTGTGATTTTTCTTTATGGTGTTTAGTCTGGCTTTTGCCATCCTACCTGATTCTTACAGGTGCATAAGTTGTACTTTTAAGTACTATTCCTGTACAGCTGTTAATGTTTTCTTGCCTTGCTGGTGTCTATGGAGGAATGTGAATGATTTGTGAATCCATAACAGTTGCTGTACTTTCTACACAGTGGCAGAAATTCTAGATCCATGTTTATAATTTTAGCTCTGGGAGCTTGATGACAAGCTCCCACTTGACATTATCTTGACTGTTTGTGGTGTCACCCCTTTTTGGTATCACATATTAGGTGGGGACACATTAGTAAAGGAGTAATATAAGAGTGCACTGAGAACATGCCAGGTAAACTCACGTGGACCCACTGTGTTATAAAAGCAAAGGATTTGCTTACTCTCTGCTTTTGAGGAGAGAAGAGGCAATAAAGACATGCAGTTGGGTATTTAACATCAGAGACTGCATGAACAAACTCTGAAGTCCCACACTTGAATGGTTCTGCTTAGTGTTGTCTATTCAGATATTCATGTCTCACAAATGTGTATTAAATCCTGAAAGTTTACAGCTGTTCCTCCAAACCTTTATTGTAGCTTTTCTGTACTGTAAAGTTTGGTGTCTGGTTTAATGGTTTCACTGCAGGGAAATAGAGATCTTCCACACTTAGAACAATAACTTCTGTTATATCACAAAGCTGAAGTACTTTCAAAATGCCACCATACAATTTCACCTATAAAAATGAGTCATTTATAATTTAGGCAAAAATCTAAAAAACTAAAAACATGCTTACAGGTCCTTTGAACTAGGTCTGACAATTTACTTGGCAAAAGCTGCTAAATAACTGTAAGGGCTTTCACTTCTTCTTGGTCTTAAGATAGTTTAATTCAGTGCTTTAGAGGTAAATGAAACTTGGGCAATCTGAATCTGACAGGTTCTGTTTTCTTACTCCAGTGGGATGGGATGACTCATTTTTAAATGGAGACTTGTTAACATACAATAAGCTGTGAAAATTGTATTGCTAAATGAATACTGATCTCTTAAAATGCTGTAGGAACTGTGAATCTTCCTATTCCTTTCTTTTCAGTACATTCAAAATGCAGTGCTTTTTTATGAACTGGAAAAGGCCAGCGAGAGTACAGCATGCACAGTCCTGAAGACCATTACAGATCACCTGTACCACGTGAATGAAAGGATGCAAGTTAATGCTGCCATTCATTCACTATTTTGACTAACAAGTAAATCAGTTGTGCAATACCCTTCTAGAAAGTATACCGCAACTGCAACCCAAATGTACACCAGCTTTAGTATGTGCTAACAATGCCTAATGTATGTTCTTGTGTCAGTGTCTTGCAAAAGCAATAGCTTGCTGTCTTTTCTCTTTTTTAGGTGGGCTTTCATGTTGTTGGATATAGTTACAATTTGTTGGAGAAATCAACACATAATGTTTTTTGACCTAAACTGACTTTATGTGAAAAATAACTTATATCTACTATACTTAGAACTGTAGTATTTTTCTGGTCTTTTGCTTGCTGCTGGAACCCTATGTTCTTTTTGTATTTTAAAATGTAATTTTTTTTCTGGCATTTTCTTAGTGTGTCTTTTCTTGTTAGAAAATAGGCTGTTTCCCTTGTTACTTGAACTATCCACCCAGTCTGATACAGAAGCTGACTAACAGAAGTGGCATGAAGCCATTGACACATTAGACAAGTTTTTCATTCCATGTTCTTTCCCATGTGGTAATATTAAATGGTTTAAGAGTGGGAGGTTAAACAAAAAGAAAAAAGAAGACTCTCTAACTTGACAGACTGTCTTCAGCAGTGGGAGTCCACAATTATGAAGAAACAGTAACAGGTAAGAAATGTTCTTTTCTATTTTCTTAAATGGATTTAGTTTGGAATTTAGCTTGATATCATTTGGCATGAGTGCATGAAGTAATACAGAGGTTAACAAATGAATGCTGATTTAGTCATTTTTAGTGAAGGAATGGATGGATAAAGTTGTTGATCTCTATGTCTTACTATAGAAAGTAGTCATCATAAAAGGGAGAGAACTGGGATTTTGGGGACTTCTTTGTTGGTGGTGGGGCTTTTTGTTTTGATTTTTGAGGGAAGAATTCAAAAGAGATGTCTTCCTCCAGTTTTCAAGCCAGATTTTGCTTCTAAGCTTCTTCCCTAAAAACATCTCTTGAGTGTGGGCCAGGCCACAGGGAATGTGTTAAGTGGAATTAGTATCCCACCTGTAATTAAAACTGGTGGTGAATAATGGGCTACTTTTTTTAAAATTTTGATCTCCTTTAGATTGGATGCATACATCTATATGGTAATTAATTAGTGGGTTCTGTGGGTTACTGACTTAGTTTTTCACCTGGTTCAACTCTCTCAAGTTGAAATAAGCTTGATGACTTTTTTTTTTTAATTCCTTTTTATGTCACAGAACCAGTAGTGCATTCAGTGCAATTATAATTGGTAATGCAAAAAAGCGCTTCAGTTGTGGGCAGCTGGTATGTTTGGAATACTAAGTCCAGAGATGATGATGATGATAATACAAGCTAAAGAATTGCAGGTAAGGGCACCAGCAGACAGAGAGAACAGGCTCTGGCATCATTAACCAAGTGTCTTGATGGTTTCTCTTTGGAGAATTAGGATGTTTATTTTCATTTGAATATGCATAGCTAATTTGTGGAAGTTAAACTTAACCCTTTTTTGGTGTACAGTGTGTTCAAACATAAGTAAATTTGCAGGAATTAGCACTGCGGGAGAGAATGCGATTGTTGAGGCCCCAGGAAAATTAAGCATACTGGTGTTTATGACAGCTTTCCTGATGAAAATCCTTGCAGGTCTATGTCCCAGTGAAAAGTGGGCTGCTACTTCATGTTCCTTGGTTTTGCACTGGCACTGGCCTTTGTGCTGCCACAACCTATCTCCACCAAAGACAAGGGCAACTGTGGTTATGTTGGAAGAGATTTCCAGAGTGTCAGGGCTCTTGTGCAACTATCTTAGGCTAAGAACAGAGTGCAGTGTGAGAGAAGAACAAGGTGTTGAAGTACCCACCAGAATGGATGAGTGCCACAGAGAACTCATTAAATCTAGGTATGTTTGTCCTTAGCGCTTATTAGTTCAGCAGTGAATGCTGACGTTATCAGTGTTTGATGTTTTAAGTCTCAGAGTTGTTTCTTGTGCTAACAGAGATCAGATGTGCCACTTCTCTGGCTTGTCTCTGTGTAATCATTCTGCTATGAAGTTCAGAATGGTTTAAGAGAAATTAGATCTTCATTTTAGCTGGCATTTCTGGTGCGGTATATAACCATACCTGTGTTGTCAGCCTTCTGATGCTCTTCAATACTACTTTTTCTGTAAAAACTAGAAGTCTGAGCATGTTTCAAAAGTTATCATTCTCAACTCAGTCCTTTGCCATGTGATGAGTATTAGATTACCAGTCATGGGCTGTTCCACAGCGACATCCCATATTGTTTAACAGTGGTCTTGGAGGTTTGTTTCCCTAAATTAACATCAGATTAGTCTTTTTTTTTTCTTTTT
>WAAE01023713.1:107078-131148 GCA_013400495.1 Nicator chloris | reverse complement strand
AAACAGTGTTATTTATATGCTGCTACTTTACTGAGGTACATGCATATTCACAGAGTCCACACATTATTCAGATATTCTTGTGAATATCTGTTTGATGTTATGGGAATTGTTCTGTTTGGTTTCTGCACACACTGGCTTATCTGCATGACATCCTGTGTGTCAAGATAATAAATTTTATTCCATCCTGTTATTTTACATCCTCTGATAAGGATTTAGTATGTCCTCTTTAAATTTAACAAAGTGCTGCTCTAGGGTTTGCAAAGGACACAGAATCCCAGGGTGGGTTGGGCTGGAAGGATCTGAAATGCCACCCAGGGCCACCCCTGCCACGGCAGGGACACCTCCCACTGTCCCAGGCTGCTCCAGCCCTGGCCTTGGACACTTCCAGGGATCCAGGGACAGCCTCAACCAAGCAGAGTTTCACTCATGTAAATTCAATTTTGCACACAACCTTCACTTTTAAGAGTCACAAACACAAAGGAAGTGCTTGTTTAATGTAAAAACAGAGGCACAGTGTGGTAATAACATCATAAACCTTGAGGAGACACTTGGGAAATTCTGGCCAGCTTTGAGCACCATCAGTAGGAGCTTCTACTCTTAACATTTTTCTGCTGCTTATTTTAAAGGCAATTCAGTGCCAAAATTACCCAGAAAAGAGGGTTTGGGGAAGGAGGGAGTCAGTTTGCTGTTAATGCATTGTATCATTTCAGATCCTGGTCAAACTCTGATGTTTCCTGAATCTCCCTAACAGATTCTGGATGAAAAATGATCAACTGAATCCCCAGTGAGGAATTCAATCCCCTCCAGCCCCAGCCCCACAGTCCTGATCTTCCAGAGCACCTCAGGCCTGCCCACTGCACAAATAAATTGTATTTTGAAACTGTCCCGCTCTACCTCCCCAAATATTTTAAGAGTTCACTGTCCCAGCTTACCAGAATCTAGCAAGGATGAACACTTTGACCTCTTCAAACTGGATGTTCTCTTCAGGGAAGGGTTCAAGGCCACGTTTTCTAAGGACAAAGATCCATTTCTTGGCGATGTCAATAAATCCCCACAGAGGTTAAACCCTAGGAAAGAAGGAAATGTCCAAGCTATAATAAAACCAATCAGAACCAAGTCAAAACCCAGTATTACCAGCCCTAATCTCCATTTCAGCAGGATTGAACAGGGAATATTCATCCAAGACAAACCCTCATCCTCACTTTCTGCTGTGAGTTTCTCTGGTTCACTCATACTCAGTCTAATCCTTGCCCAAGGGAATTCTTCCTTTCCTTCCAAGTCTTTGCCTTCTTGCTGGTCTTTATGGTTGTGCTCTTTGTCTTCTTTCCTCTTCCTCCTCAGCTTCTCCTGAGCAGATTTTGACAAGGTCACTTTTATCTGAAAAAAAAATCATGCATAAGTTACCCCAGAACTGATTCCCCAGTTCCTGATGCTGGCCAAGGTCAGCATGGAAAATCAGGATTTTCTCTGATCTGATCCTTCTTTCTCATGTGTTTATGACACTTTTTGTGCCTCAGGAAAACTCAGCAAATAAATTTAATCCAGTTAAATTTCAATTCAGTTTAATAAATTTAATCCATTTACTACTTTGAATTTGATCCTGCCAAGGGTTCACATCTTCAGGGGAAATCAGAAAATTAAGACACTGTTAATTATTAACTTCAAGTTTCAGTATTCTTCAAATATTGTTTTAAAGGCTTGCAGAAAGAGTTTCATTTCCATGTTTTTTACTTTGTATCACACTTCACTCAGATAAATCTTGCTCCATTTACATTTGCAAATAGTATTTAACAAACACCATCACTCCTCAGAAACCAGATTATGGGCAAATATTCAGGAAGGCTTTTAAGAAAAACTTCTGACTGGAGCTGGATTAATTCTTCCCTGGGGAAAACAAGACCTGATCCAACCCAGCCAATCCCTCCTTCCACATCTGCACGTGCTGTGGGAGCCAGGGAGGGCATTTCCCAGCTCCACTCCTTGCTGCAGCCCTTCTCCAGGGATCTGAGCACGGTGGGAAGCTCCTGGCACGTCCCTGTGCCAACCACCTGGCACCAAAAGGCAAATCAGGAGCAGCAGCTCGATGCCTTTGACTGTTGCAATCAAACTCCTGTTTCTCCAGCACAGAGACTGTGACTGAGCAGGGCTGGATTCACTCCCACACCACTGGGATGAGAAGGCACCAGGCTGTGCAGTTCTTACCTGTCCTCCATTCCCTGCATGGGAATGGGAAGTGCTGTGGTGCTGGAAGCTTCTCCCTGGGGCTGGCTCAGCTCCCTCCCTGGCACCCTGGGCATCCCCATTGGCCATACAGGGCATGGACTGGCTGGGAGCTGGGGCAGGAGGGCTCCCAAAAACACCTGGAGGGCAGAACACGGGGTCACTGGTCACTGGGATGGAAGGGACATCAAACCATCTCATTCCAGGGAAGCCACAACTGGAGAGTCTGTCCAGGAACTGCAACACTTTCAAATGTAATTCCCTGCACTCCCATTGAACTGGGGATTGTGAACAATCTAAAACATTGTACAGGTCTATTTGTTCTTTGCCCACTCTACAAAGGCACATTTTCCCTCGTTTCATAGCTCAAAGAGACACAGGGGATGATTTTGGGTCTGTAGTACCTTTGCCAACAACAACAACAACGTCTTCAGATGTGAAACCCAGATCGTTCTTCACTGCAAAACCAGGCACTGACTCTGCAGGGCCTGAAAGCACAAAGAGCACTCACTGTAAATCAGGTTGGTTATGCTTTGGGATGTGTTTCATCCTCCTAAAATGTCACCCCACACGTGAATTGATCCCCTTCCTGAAGCAGGGCATTGTCAGGTTACTGGAGCCAACAGGATCTGTTGAATACCCATATGAGCGATGTTCACATCCCACTGACACGAGCCTGGAGCCAGGCTGGGAGTGCTCACCTGGAGAGGAGAAGGCTCCAGGGAGAGCTCAGAGCCCCTGCCAGGGCCTGAAGGGGCTGCAGGAGAGCTGCAGAGGGACTGGGGACAAGGGATGGAGGGACAGCCTGTGGACACAGCTCCCTCAGCTCCTTTCCTCCACCCAGTAGACCCAAAACTGATTAACCACAAATAATCACACACAGTTGGTCCTGTCCTGCCCTGGGAGGGTGAAACACACCAGCAGCACTTAACCTCAATTCCCACAGGAAATGAGCTGCTGCCAGCCTGGAACTCCTCACCTGAGCAGCCTCAGATCCCAGCTTGGCCCCAGAGCAGCTGGAAGTTCCCTCTGTTAAGCTGAGGGGTTGTGGGCTCAGTGCCCAAGTGAGAACAGGCACAGCAAGGGGCACTCTGGTCCCTCAGGTGAGTATTGACAGGAACATACCTGTGCTGGGCTGATGCTCTGCCCCCTCTGTGTCTCTGGGCCTTGCTGGAGATACTTTTGCAGGGTGGGATTTGCTGCCAAGTGCTGGAAAAGTGTCTGACCTGTTCAGATAAACACATTTTATAGGTGCAATTCTCCACAAGGGTCAAAGTCCAGCCAAAAACAACAACAGATTTCAGTTTCTCCATGGTAAAACTATTTCCAGTATTCCCACAAATGTTCACACTGAGCAGAAACAGAATGCAGTGGGAATTATTTGATGAGCAGGTCCATTTTGAAGAATACCCTAAAGAAAATCCTTATGAGGAAACCTTACACTAGGACTAAATTTAGGATACACTCATAAAGTAAGGAATTGTTTGGCTTGGGAATTGATGATGCTGGTTCCAACCTGACCAAGGACAGTGACCAAATCCTCCTGCCACTTCCAGGGATGAGCTGTTCCCAGCTCAGTGCCCAGCAGAGACCAGGAAAATGCTCTTATCTACAAGAACAACTTTTAAATTATTTTAAATTTCAAATGATTCTCTGCATATGAAAGATGATGGAACTCAGAGCCAGTGCAATACCCACAACTGAAGACTCCTTTGAGCTCCAGGGGAAGGCCATGCTCCAGGAATGTCCCTAATTCCTGTGTCCAGCTCCCATCATCCATGGCAGTTATCAGCAGATAAACCAAACCCTTCCCAAAGCAAACACAGATTTTGTGAACAGACAATGGCAGGTTGTGCCAGTGCTCACAAAGCCCCTGAGCTAAACTCTCTGGTATTTTTCTTTCCAAAATTTAGCCCTCAGTGTCCCCTGGGATGGACTCTGTCACTTCTCCCAACCCAGGGTGACTGCCACATGTCCCCTCTCCTCCTGGCTGGTTCAGAACTCCTCTGGCTGAGGAGCCAGTAAAATGTCAAGCACTGGATAATGGGCATGGCAGTGCTGTACAGAGCATGGCTTAGCCCAAAGCAGCACACCCAGGGCTCCACAGCCTTGACTGCTGAAGGATTCCAGCATTTGAATGTGGGATTTTAAAGATTATTTTTAGAAATGTGATTCAGCAGCAATGCACACAGGGAAGGGATGTGAATATAAATTAGTTCTGGGCTGCACGACTCAAAACCTTCTGTTTGTGAATCATCCCAGGCTCCTCCTGCCTCAAACCCCTTCCCTTTTTATGTTGCCTGTTTTGCTTGCTGTTGTTAATGCAGTTCTCTGTCAGTTTCATGGAAGGTTCCCTGCTCATGGCAGGGTTGGAATTAGGTGATTCTTCAGGTCCCTTCCAACCCAAACCACTCTGGGATTCTGTGAGTCTGTAAAAGATGCTTTTAGTACACACAAAAATATCTCCAGAGCAGAGCTACAAGGAGCTTCATCATGGGCTCTGAGAGCAGAGAAGGAGATTTTGGACTGGAAAATTTGCAAAATTCCTCAAAACTCTTTTTATTTCATTAAACAAGAGTTTATACTGCTCATAACCAACTGGGTTGTTGCCCTTTACAATCAGAGCAGCATTTGTCACCACTCAATTTCTATTCAGAAGAGCTCTGGGAAGGCATTTTAAATTCACAATTATCTCTCAGGAGAAAATGGAACCAGCCCTTAATCCACAATAAGAAACATCTGCATTGTCTTCCTCTTCTCAACAAACCCAATTCCATATCCAAGCTGTAATAACCTAACCTTATCCTTCCTCTTCACTCTTGTCCCCATCACTGCCCTGTTCAGCTCTGTGCCAGGGAAAGTCTTTATCAAACATTTACTGCCCCTGGCACTGCCTCCCTGCCCTGGCCTACTGCAGCTTTGTGCTGGAAGCCAGAAAAAAGAGAATCATGTCATTAAGCAGCTCTTGTATTTTCAGAGAGGAACGTAATTCACACAGAAAAATCAGGCTCTAAAGGAGGCAATCCTATACAAAATACACAGAAGTTAATAGCATGATTTCACTGAGGCTGTGTGGGGATTGCCAGGCTGAGGTGACACCAAGTGACACTCACATCACTCTCCTCCTGGGGGGCAGCGTGCCCACGGGGGAGCCCGGGGATTCCCGGCTGGAAATTCCCGGGGATTCCCGGCTGGAAATTCCCAGGGATTCCCGGCTGGAAATTCCACTCTCGCCGGTGGAGGCGGCGCCGGGGGAGGAGCCCTGGGAGGGACAATCCCCGGAAAATTCCAGTTTCACTCCGGAGTCGGGGCTCTCCAGCTCGGCGATGCTGCTGCTCAGCTTTGCCCTCTTCTTGGCTGCGCTGTTCCGCAGGGACCTCAGGGAATTCTGCATCTGGACAGCGGGGAAAAACGACAGGGGGCACTCAGTGCAGAGGGAAAAAGCTTTTCTCAGCTCAATCAGGTCTCAATCAGGTCTCAATCAAGTCTCAATCAAGTCTCAATCAAGTCTGTTTCTGAGTGTTCAGCTCAGTCCATGGGGTGCACGAGGCCCTGCTGGGCAGTGTGAGCACCACTCACACGGTTTTGTGGGATTATAATCATCCCTCTCCCGGTTTGGGTTCATAAGAAGAATTATCCTGCCAGCAAATAGAACGTGACAGCAGTGCTGTATCCCAGCTCCCTCTGCAGAGCAGGGGACAGGTTCCTGCTAAAGCACATCAACTGCTGCGTGGGTTTTAGTAGATTAAAGGACGGGGCTGATGGCTGCCAGCACACACACTGGGACCTCAGGCTTTTCCCAGCAAATCTGCACATCCAAGAAACAGAACCATGGAGTGGCTTGGAAAGGACCTTAAGGACCATCCCAGTGCCAGCCCTGCCATGGCAGGGACACCTCCCACTGTCCCAGGCTGCTCCAGCCCCAATGTCCAACCTGGCCTTGGGCACTGCCAGGGATCCAGGGGCAGCCACAGCTGCTCTGGGAATTCATCCCAGCCCCTCCCAGCCAGGAATTTCTTCCCAATGTCCCATCCAAACCTCCTCTAAATCATGGAATCAGTGGCCAGCAAGCAGAGATCCTACTCAAATGAGCAGGAGAATCTGTAATTATTAGAGTTTTTTATGCAGCATCCTCCCCTCTTTTTGCTGAATATTTTTCACCTTAGAAATTCTTCCTCTGTTTAACACCTCAAGCTCCTTTCAGTGGGAACCAGAGGATGGAAGGTACAGACAGAAAGGCAAAAAGAAGTATTTAAAGAATTCCTCCAAGATAAAAGGTGTGCTCTTGGCTGAACGCCAAGCACCCGACTTAACCCTTTATTTCCACCTCCTATTGTCTTTTGATTAAACTTTTTTTTTTAATTTTACCAGGAAAGTGAACCTGGTTTTCCACAACGCTGCCAAAAGTGCATTTCTCCCATTTCACCCACCTCTTCCTGGTCCACGTCCTCGGGCTGCAGGTGCAGCTCGGCCAGCCCCGCTGCCAGCTGCGAGCCCCGCCTGCCGTCCCGGGGGCTGGGCAGGCGCGGGATGGGGGGCACGGGCCGGGCCCCCCGCAGCGCCCCCGGCCCCGCGGCCCTGCCCAGGGCCGACTGCAGCTGCAGGGGAGGCTTCTCCAGCTGCAGGGGAGGCTTCTCCAGCTGCAGGGGAGGCTTCTCCAGCTGTAAGGAATGCTTCTCCAGCTGCATGGGGGGCTTCTCCAGCTGTAAGGAATGCTTCTCCAGCTGCATGGGGGGCTTCTCCAGCTGCAGGGGAGGCTTCTCCAGCTGCAGGGGAGGCTTCTCCAGCTGTAAGGAATGCTTCCCCAGCTGCAGGGGAGGCTTCTCCAGCTGCAGGGGAGGCTTGTCCGGCTGTAAGGAATGCTTGTCCAGCTGTAGGGAATGCTTCTCCCGCTAGCGCCCCCGGCTTCTCGGGCTGCACGGGAGGCGTCTCCAGCTGCAAGGAAGGCTTCTCCAGCTGCAGGGGAGGCTTCTCCAGCTGCATGGGGGGCTTCTCCAGCTGTAAGGAATGCTTCTCCAGCTGCATGGGGGGCTTCTCCAGCTGCAGGGGAGGCTTCTCCAGCTGCAGGGGAGGCTTCTCCAGCTGTAAGGAATGCTTCTCCAGCTGCAGGGGAGGCTTCTCCAGCTGCAGGGGAGGCTTGTCCGGCTGTAAGGAATGCTTGTCCAGCTGTAGGGGAGGCTTCTCCAGCTGCATGGGGGGCTTCTCCAGCAGACTGCCCCCTGGAACACACAGGGACTGTCAGAGACAGCACCAGGACAAACTTCACCTCTCACTTCTGTAACTACAAAACTCCTTCTGCCATGGAATCAGTGTTTAGAACACACTTGGCAGGCTCAGGTACCAATTTGTTCCACTTTTAGTGTCTCCTTCTTTTAGGAAAATATAAATCAGTGTTTCATGTATGTGCGCACCAACACAGAATCAAAATATTCTCAGCTGGGACACACAAGGATCATCCAAGTCCATGCACATGCCCTTAGTCCCTTTAAAAAGTAATTAACTTTCTTCATTAAGAGAAAAAACACTCATCCCCAAACTTCCATGGAAGCTGCTGTAACAACAAAGGTATTCCAAAGAACCAGAAAAAATCAAAATGCATATAGAAAACATATGGTAAGTGATAAATACAATAACAAATACTAAATACAATAAGAAAACAAGGGATAAATACATCTACAAGGCAGAGTCACAGTCCAGGGGCAGGAAATTTCCAAATTTCCTATGTATGGAAATTTTCTATGTATGCACAAAAATATGGGTCTCAGTGAAGATGACATTTCAAACAGATTTCTTTAATCAGTGCAAAATTTTGTGTGCAAACTGTTAGTTTGGTTCAGAAACCTCCTGAGTAATTAGGAAGCAGTTCAATCTAAACAGAGAGTAAAGGTATTTTTATCCAGAGGGCTGGAACTGGATGAGTTTTAAGGTCTCTTCCAACCCAAACCATTCCGGGATTCCATGACTCAAATGAAGAGGCAAAAAGGCAAAATGCACTGAGTCACCCTTTTCTTGCACGTGGATTATTTAGGGTTAGAACAGTAACAGGTGTTTCTGTACTGACTTTCCCTACAAGTGCTCCATTTGGGGGTTTATTTCAGTTAGAAGACAGACCTTTCCCTGAGACATTAAGAAAAGCAAAGCTGTAGCATATTTTGCTTTGGGACAAATCCAAAGGCTCCACTTTTGAGGAGAAGCCTGCAGGGATGTGAGCAGTGAAGCCATAAGTAAAAAAATCAATAAATCCCTCCCATTCCTAACTGCACCTGAGGCACTGCCCAGTGCCTCTCACCTGCCACTGTGGGTTTTCTGACCACTGAAAAACCCCTCAAAACACAACCCCCAAATCCCTTTTGATCCCACTGAGAAAATTCCCACCTGTGTTGTCTCCTGGCTTTTGGCTGAGCAGCTGCTTTTGGGACCCAGGCTTAGGCAGCCCCTCGAAGCTTTTGAGAGGCCAGGAGCTGGAGAGGCTCCTGGGATTCTCCTGGCACTTCCCTGGAGAGGCAGCAGGAGAGGAGAGGTGCTTGGGGCTGTTCCTGGGGGATGCCAGGGGGAAGGAGGGCAGGATGAAGGTGCCCTGGCTGGCACTGGGACCTTGGAAGGACACGGTGGGCTCTGCCTGAGTGCAAAAACTTCTCTGGGTCTTGTTGGAAAAACTGAGGCTGGAACAAACTGAGCAAAGGAAAAGAGAACAGTGCTTGTGGTAACTGGGTCTTGTAATAAGAATTTATAATGAAACAATACACCGTAAGAACGATTTCCAGTGAAATAATGCACCATAAAAGTAATTTCCAATGAAATAATCCATCATAAGAATAATTTCCCATGAAATAATGCACCACTAGGCAGTCAGAGCCTGAAGGTTTTGCCCAAGCAAGCAGACAAATCAACCAACTTCATTCTGCAAATGGCATTCCCCTCCAAATGTGAGTTTAAGCCTTACAACAATTTCTCAGGCATGTTTTGGAGAACTGTATTTTCAAAAAAAGAGTGATGGAAGTCGATCAAACACTGCTGTGATCCTCCCACAGCAGCACCTTTTCTCTAACACGCTGACACAGTCAGAGATCACAGGTGGGGCTGTAAATTCACAACCACAAATTAAACCACACGGAGGGGAGGAGCCATCTGGAGGGGGACTGAACAACCTTCCAGCAACAGTTTCCATTTCTGAGGGAAGCAAAGGAACAAAGAGACAACCCCAAAGTGCCATGCCCTGCCTTAGGCCACTGGCAGAAGCCACATACCTTTGTCCTGCTGACAGTTATTTAATCCCAAAAACTGCAAACCAGAGCCCACGCTGCCGCTCTTCCCACGTGCCTGTGGGTACCCAAGTGTCCCACATTTCCCTGAAATCTGGGGCTGATGGGAGCCCAGAGCACCTTCCAAAAGAGAACACAAAGAACCAAATCAATACTGCTCCCATGGTGTCCCACAGAGAATATCCAAGAGTATTTCACAGGGAATACAGACTCTGGGTAGCTCTGAGTGTGAAACTCAACTACAATCCAAGCACTTAATTCCAGACTCTCTAAGCAACCTCCTAAAGCAGCTCAGAGGGAAAAAGGGGAAAGGACTTGGTGCTCTTCCAGGGCACTGCTCCAGCTGGGAATTTCAGGGGGGCAGCAGAACCCCCTGGAACAATCCCCTCTTTGAGTATGTGACAATGACGGGGAGCAAACGCCCTAAAACACAAACCACGGCGAGGGAGCAAACTTGGCAAGGCCAGGATTCCCCAAAGGGGACAAGGACAGAGCCCAGGGCCACGGGGACACAATCACTCAGGTCTGGTCTTGCCCAGGCTTTTCAGATCCTTCTGGCTACTGAAACACTAAAAATCTCTTCTGCCTTGGCAGCTCCAGCACGTCCCTGTGTGGGTTTCATTTTAGCCTCTCAGGCTACTGCTACTTTTCTCAGGTGGCAGTAAAGCTTGTTGAAGAGAGAAGTTTTTTTTGAAACATACTCTGGGAAAACGAAGATAAGAAATGTAAATAATCTTACACTTAGAACTTGTTTATATAGAGGTATTGTTTCTAATTATCCAATCATGGCAATAAGATGCTGAACAATAGACCAATCATGTCCAACTGTGTGAGAACCCTATAAAAAGAGTTTGTTTGTTTAATAAAGTTAGTTCTGCAGCCTTTAAAAAATTGAGTGTGTGTCATTTGTCAACACAGGAACATCCCTGTGCCCCCACTCACCAGCAGCGAGGGCAGAATGCTCCCAGTTCAGCTCCACACTGGGCTGGAGGAAAGTCCTGGCAGCTCTGTTCCTGCTGAGAAACAACTCCTCCCTGCCTGGGATTCCCTGGGAGGGGGGCAGCTTCGGGGAGTGCAGGAAATCATTGCATGCAGCCAACTGCAGGGAAAAACAAAACCAACTGTGTGTGAAATGAAAGCACAGCCCTGCTCTGTGCAAACAGCATGGTCACAAACGTTTGCACACAAGCTCTACTTTCCCACCTGCCCAAAATTCAATTATTTTAAGCATTAGAAAGCATTTTAGCTGTTTTGCAGGTTTTACTGGAATACAGGTTAAAACTATTCACACTGAAAGGGAAAAAAAAAACCCAACAAAATAAACTGATAGAGAATTGCACTATTTTAAAAATTAAATTAAAAAAAAATAAACACTGACCTTTTGAATTATGTGCTTTAGATGGGGAAGTGTTTAAACAAGACAACAGAACCCCAAAATCCCAGAATGGAACAGTTCCTTGCAAACCACACACTCCAGATTCAGTCTAAAACTGAACCTGGCAACACCAGCAGCTTTTACTGAGAACTGGCTACAAGAAGGGAGAAAATCTCAATAATACCAATATTTAACAAAGAAAAGGTCATGCTTTAAATACATTTCTGATTTAATTAGTGATTTAAATCATTCCCAGGTTGTATTTACTCTACTATCCCTTCCAAGGGACACAGGAGGAAAAGAACAGCAGGAAAATGCTGAAGTGGTTTACTCCAGGTTGTTACAAGTTGGGATAAAAGACGTGAGACCTTGGCATTCCCATTCCATCCATGGATCCTTCAGTCCATATTGAAATATTCCTTGTACAAATCTCCACAGCCTGGTTCCAGCTGGGATAGAGGGAATTTTCTGCTTAGGAGCTGGTACAGGATAAACTTTTATCCCATGTTTCCATACAGATAAAGCAGCACAGGCAGAAGGAGTCAATTCCAACACTGCCATGACTGTACAGCTTCGCTCAGCTGTTCCCATCCCAGCTCCAGGAGTGAAAACTCTGCTTCCTTGTGCACAAATTGTAATGACAGCCCTGCAAATTCACTAGACACAGGCTTGGGGGTGGTGGGAAATAAAGCAAACCCAAAGCTGCCAGATGTTCCCCTGGAGTAGATAACAGATCCTAGCAAAGGCATTTCTCAAAAGGGTTCAGATTCCTTTAAATCCCACAAATGTTGGAAAATACCTGAATCCATCCACCACAGGAATTGGTGACTTGGTTGTCAAAGCACAGCCCTTGAGAGTGACCCATCCTGGAATCCTGGAATGGTTTGGGTTGGAAGAGACCTCAAATCCCATCCCATCCCATCCCATCCCATCCCATCCCATCCCATCCCATCCCATCCCATCCCAGGGACACCTTCCACTGTCCCAGGCTGCTCCAAGCCCTGTCCAACCTGGAACCACAGGCAAACCTTCCCTCCCTGAAGGAGCTGTGCCACTGGATCACACCTAATCCAACACCAGCAGCATCAGCAATGTTCTCCCAGGAAGAGAACAACACCACACAAAGACAGAACATCTCCCCAGAATCCTCTCCCAGCTCCAGAAAAAGCAGGGCTCAGGTCCCAGAGGGACACCCAAGGAAGGGACACCTTTATCCCACAGTCTGGTCACCCTCTGTGTCCCTCTAATCCTTGGAAAACAAAGAGGTTTTGTTCCATAAATCTGATTTCCCAGGTCATTGGAACACTCAGAGGCCTCCACAAAGCCCAGCTATCAAGTTCTCCAGTTATCAGATCAATATGGAAATGAGGAGAATTCCACACGTGTTGCCCAACACCGAAGTTAAGGGAGATTCCAGAGCTCACATGAACTTTGGGAAAGGCCTTAAATGTCCAGTGAAATGTTCAAATGCTCCTGTTTCCCCCAAAAGGAACCCCTGGGTACCAAAAGGTGCCTCCAGCAGCAGGGACGGGGGCTGCAGGGTCTGTGTGTCCCAGGGGTAACTCTCACCCTGCAATATTCCATATTCCCACCTGTCCTTGAAGACCTGAACACCTGCAGGGATGGAGAACCCACAGCTCTCCAGAGAGGCTGCCAGACAAACCCCTGAGGTCGGTGTGCCTTATCTACCTTTTAATTTTAGGACACATTAACTTACACATGTTTTACTCACACCTTATCTGATCAGGAAAGTCTAGACACAGCCTTGGACAAGCACCCTGTAACATGACCCTAAAAATCTGGCAGGAAAACAGCTTTAAACATTAAACTACTTCCATGCATCCTTTCAGCCACAGAATGACTCCAAAAGTTAATTTTTAAGCAAATTCATTTGAAAGGAATGCCTGAATTAATAATTAATGTTTGACATGTACAGAAACCAGCCGACTTCCTGAGATTTATGCATGATAAATGCATTTTCCTTACTGAGGGAGTTAAGGGCAGATCCAGGGCTAACTCCCCACACAGATCCTGACTGCTGGATGGCCCAGGGACAAGAGCTTGCCACACAGCTCCTGCAATGTCTTCAGTCCAGGGAACACCAGCCAGGTTTGCATTCCCTGACTGAAAACACAATTCACCTTTTTGCATTCAAGACAGAACCATGGAATATCCTGAGCTGGAGGGACCCACAGGGATCATCCAGTCCCACCCCTGTTCCTGGCACAGACCCCCAACAACCCCACCCTGGGCATCCCTGGCAGCGCTGTCCAAAGGCTCCTGGAGCTCTGGCAGCCTTGGGAATGTTCCCATTCCCTGGGGAGCCTGGGCAGTGCCAGCACCTCTGGGGGAAGAGCCTTTCCCTGAGATCCATCCTGAGCCTGCCCTGGCACAGCTCCAGCCCTTCCCTGGGTCCCTCTGGTCACCAACATCACTGGACAAACAGTGTCCCCTGCCCCAGACAGCTTCAGTCAGATGTGATGAGACAAAGGATCAGGATGTGAAGAAGGAGCAGCAAAGGTGACAACTACAGCCATCAGGTAAATATTCCACTATTAAACCACCCCGACGTTTTGAGTTTCCTTTACAGTAACTGGAGCCTGGCCAACAGGACTCCAATTCACCCTGTGCCAAATCAGGTTCCCACTGCCAGAGGGCAGAGCTGGATGGGAGATTGGGAATTTGGAATTCCTGGCTGGGAGGATGGGCAGGCCCTGGCACAGGGTGCCCAGAGCAGCTGTGGCTGCCCCTGGAGCCCTGGCAGTGCCCAAGGCCAGGTTGGACATTGGGGCTTGGAGCAGCCTGGGCCAGTGGGAGGTGTCCCTGCCATGGCAGGGGTGGCCCTGGGTGGGGTTTGAGGTCCCTTCCCACCCAAACCATTCCAGGAACTGATGATTTACCCCACCTCCAACTGCACTTTACACACCAACCAAACAAAATCCATAAGCCACTTGCTTTCTTTCCCTCTCTGCAGGGCTGAGACCTCTCCCAGGTTACAGAAAAACACAACCACATGTGCAAAGGGTTCATTCCTTTCAGAAAAGGACCATTTCCAGAGCCTCTCCCTGACTTCCTTGGCAAGGAGCTGTCCCAGGCAGGGAATGTTCCTCCTTTCCAAGGCCCAGGCAGGTGTTGGTGCCTGTATTAACTTTTTTGTTCACAGCTAAAGAAAAACAGCAGCAGCAGCACAGGGTTTGGCCCAACCTGAACCTGCCAGGAGAACACTGGCATTGGTATTTTTTTTTTACAAGCTGTATTAGTTACTAGTGAAAAACTGTTCCAAAAAGGAAACCCTTCTTGCTCCAGAGGTGTTTCCTACACATCTTGTTGTCCTGACCCTGTCTGTAGATATCCCAAGGGAACTGATTCATCAGCTCAGGAAGACACAGACATGTTTAGGAGCCTCAGGAAAGTAACACAGGCACCAAGGAAAGAGATGAGCCTTCAAGTCTCAAGTCTAGGCATGAACTTCAAAATTTGACTGTACAGAAAGACGAACTGAGTTTATTTTGTTAAGGGCCTGCCCCACAGCCAGGCTGCAGAGGAGCACTCACTGTCCATGACCTCATCCAGCCCAGCAACAAGTTACCAAGCAACTGAGAATTAAAATCTGAGTACGTAAATGTGGCACTGAGGAATCTCCTCTGCACTGCCTCTGATTTCCTGAGGAGCTCTGTTTGCTTCAGCTCCCTCAGAGGAGATCAAATTATGATAAATCAAACGTGTCCACTTTAAAAAAAAGCCCCAAAAGACGACAGAAAAACCACTACACAGAGATACATCCCCATGTGTGGTATCCAAAAGACGTCACAGAACCACTGGCAAAGGAAAAAGAACCTGGACAATTTTCCAGAGGTTCCTCCCCTTTCCAGCTGCCGACATGGTCAGTAGGTGACTACACCCAGAAAGATTATTTCAGCCTGACCTGCATCTTTCCTGCTTGGATCAGCCCAAGGAGCAAGAGCCACACAGGCATTTGGCAGCCCCCAGGTTTATCCCAAAGAGCCCTGGGTCAGCCCCATCCCGGAGCTCTGCCTTCCTGAGCTGAAGGAATCGCTCAGTTTTCCCCCAAACAGGAAACTCTGCAGTCAGTCCCATCGTTTCAAACACAAACATACAAATACAGGTTGTTTCCCCCACTTTTGTGCTCATTCCCAGGGGTTCACCTGTCTTTGCTGACATGTCAATCACGTCACTACTGTCAGACCTAAGGAGTGTCTCAGCTAGTCCAGCTAACCTCAAAAAGAATTCACATATTTTTCTGTAAGTGACAAGTAGTCTGGTAAATTGCTTAGTTTAATTTGACATAATTCCCAAATTTACCTTCCCAGAGGGATCTGAGTGTACAGATCCATGAAACATGAAACAGCAGCCAAACCTCCCAAACACCTCTCACTTAAGAAGCCTCTGACAGCTCTTCACCCTCCCTTTTGAAACGCCTTAAGGACAAAGGCCCCCAGGGAGTCACATACCTGCTCCACACCCTTCGTGACAGGCATCCTCACCCCCGAGCCACCTTCCCTGTCCGCGGCCAGCTCGTTCTCCCAGGGCAGCTTGTTTCTGCCCCTGCCGGCGCTCAGGACTCTCCTGGGGCTCGGTCCCCGCGGGGCACAGGCGGGGCCGTGCAGCGCAGGGCGGCAGGCGGGGTGCCCGCAGTGGCCGTGCGCGCTGCGGCTCCTGCTGCCCATCAGCAGCCACTCGGTGTCGGCGCCGGGCGGGTGGCAGGGCCCGCGGCAGTGGGCGGACGAGGGCAAGGGCACGCCGTACTCCACGAGCCCCTGCTCGCCCAGCCTGGGCAGCACCTTCCTGGCCAGCCGGGCCTGCACGGCGTGCACGACCCCCGCGCCGCCGGCCCGCAGCTCCACCGCGTCCAGGGCGCGGAGCAGCGCGCCGGTGTTGCCGGGGCCCAGGGCCGAGGCCAGCGCGGCGAACGCCTCCATGGCAGCGTGCCGGACCCTGCGCTTGGCGTCCAGCAGCGCGGGCGCCAGGACGGCCGCCAGCTGGGGCAGGTCCAGCTCGGCGGCGGGGTAGGTGAGCAGCGCGGCGATGCACGTGTTGAGCAGCTCCTCGCGGAGCCGGGCGCTGCGGTGCCGCAGCAGCCGCTCCTGCAGCAGCAGGCGCAGCACGGGCCGCGGCCCGGCCGCCGCCATCAGCCGCAGCAGCAGCCGGGAGCTGTCCCGCCGCATCGCCGGCTGCGGGTCGCCGAGCGCCCGGGCGGCCGCGTTCACCAGCGGGGCCAGCACGGCGGGGACGCGGCGGCCGAGGCGCAGCGCCAGCAGCCGGGTCACCTCCAGCGCGCCCCGCGCCACCGCGAAGTTGGGGTCGTGCAGCAGCGCGTCCAGCAGCGCGATCAGCCCCAGCAGGGCGGCGGCGGGCGCGGCGCCCAGCGCGGCGGGGCTGCAGCCCTCCACCGCCCGCCGCAGCTGCTCCACGGCCTGGGCACGGCCCCGGTAGTCCCGCCGGTCCAGCAGCCGCGCGCGGAGCTCCGGCGGCACCAGCGACAGCTCCGGCCCCACCGGGGGAGCCGCATCCTCCTGCGGGCTGGGGGGCTCCGTGCCCGGCCCATCTTGAGCGGGGCTGAGGAGCTCCGTGCTCGGCCCGTCCTCNGGCCATGGGCGGCCCTCAGGCCCCGCCCGGCAACGCCGCCGTCGCCAGGGGGCGCCACGTGCCGCGCCGGCGCGGCGCCGACCACACCGCGGCGAGCGGGGGGGACACGCGTGCCTCCCCTACTTCTCCTCAGGCCACTGCGGGCGGGACGGGCGGCGGGCGCGGTGGCAGAGGAGCGCAGAGCAGCGTTTCGCGAGCGGCGGGGACGAGGCTGAAGCAAAACCGCCGGGGAAGCGGACCAACGGCGCTACCCCCGCGTTGTGCGCGGTGTGGTGCCGCCCGGGTGCCGGCGAGTGTGGGTGTGTGCGGCGGCACGGCCGTTGATTGGCGGGCCGCGCGGGGCGGAGCGGCCGGAAGTGACGTCGCGGGCGGTGGCGGAGCGGCGGAACGAGGCGGTNCCCGGCCCATCTTGAGCGGGGCTGAGGAGCTCCGTGCTCGGCCCGTCCTCAGCGGGGCTGGGGTGCTCCGTGCTCAGTCCGTCCGCAGCGGGACTGGGGGCCTCCGTGTCCGAACCGTTCAAAGCGGGGCCGGGGGCATCCGAGCCCGAACCGTTCAAAGCGGGGCCAGGGGTCTCCGTGTCCAAACCGTTGTGAGCGAGGCCGGAGGGCTCCGTGCCGTCCTCAGCGTCCTGCGCGGAGCCGCCGCGCTGCCAGGCCCGGCCGCGGCCCCGCGGTGCAGCGGCTCCGGGCCGCGGCTCCGCCANTGGTGCCGCCCGGGTGCCGGCGAGTGTGGGTGTGTGCGGCGGCACGGCCGTTGATTGGCGGGCCGCGCGGGGCGGAGCGGCCGGAAGTGACGTCGCGGGCGGTGGCGGAGCGGCGGAACGAGGCGGTGGCGCGGCCGGGCCGGGCCGGGCCTGGGGCACTCCGGCACAGGTGAGAGCGGGGACAGCTGTGGGACACGCCTGGACACAGCCGCAGTGCCGCCTCCCGGCAGTGCCATGGCCTCAGGCGGGGTGCGAATGCAGCGAGAATGGCTGCGGGTACGCGGGGGGCCCGCCCGGCACGGGGAGAGCCCCGTGTGAGCGGAGAGTGGCGGAGCCGCAGGGACCCGGAGTGGTGTGGGCTGGAAGGGACCCTGGGCAGGGACACCTGGGCTGGACACACAGCTCAGGCTGCTCCGAGCCCCGTCCCCGGGCCGGGACCTGCCGCTGCCCCCCGGCCCTGCCCCCGGCCGAGACCGGAGCTCGGGCAGCGGGGTTGGGCGCAAACACAGGAATTGCAGAAGTGGGGCAGCTTCTGCTGCGTGTTTTTTTCTTCCCCGGCTCGGGGCTGCTGCTCTCCGGGCAGTCCCAGAACCGGCCCAGCCGCTCCCCTGCCCCGTCCCGGCGAGCGCTCGGTCGCTGCTCGGGGCAGAACAGAGCCCGCAGCTCTTCCTGCTGCTTCTCAGCCCACATCCCTCAGCTGAGGTGTTCGCTGTGCTGGTTAACCTCTTTATTTCCAGTCGGTGTTGCTGTGCGAGATAAGTTTGAACCACAGGCTGAAAGAATCTGGTAGCCCGGGGGTGACCATTTGGTGTGTGGCGTGAGCACAGATCGGTGCGCTGGGATACAATTCCAACTTCATGTTCCAGCTGCTGACTTATTGCTAAACAGTGAAATAAATATCAGCTCATCCATGGTATGGGCGAGCCTGGCCATGCAGGGGGTTCATAGGTTCTACCAGGGTGGTACTTGAAGGTTTATTGCTGCAAAATACCTTAAATGTAGTTATTTATAGGTGTTTTGGCAGGTTTTGCAGCTGAACTGTGACCATTCCTTTTTCCATGTGGTGGTGCCTTGTGTTTCCAGATTTTTGTGTGTTTATATGATCAAGTTGGGAACTTAATGCCAACACAAAAGGGGAACACATTCCTTTAGCTGCTGGAGAGCTTTTTTTTTTATTTTAAATTTTTTAATTCTTCCATGTATAATTTGTGCTGCAAATTTGTGATAGGGGAAGTGTTGTTGCCTATGATCTTGCCTTTTGCAGATGTGCTTAAATTAGTTTCTTATAGTTATTTTTTTCCGGTATACAGTGATAATAGGAGAGCTTGTTTCTCTCTTCGTGGGTAACAGGTTTTTCAGCCCCTTCCCTTCCCTGTCACTGCTATTGTATTCCATATTTAAACGTTGGCAACCCATTTGATTGTTTCAAATTAAGCACTTTTCAGTGAGCTCCCCTGCAAGTGAGGTGTCATTTAAGGAGCTGTGCAAATGATGAACTTATTATTAAGACAAAAGAAGCGAGATCTTGCAGATGATTTAGCAAATCAAAAGCTGCTCAGCTCAGGAGTGGGGTGGTTGCAGTGTTCCCTGGAGAACAATGGGATTCTTTCTCCGTGGCCCAGGATCCTGACACATTCCTACCCTCCACCTCTCAGCAGTGCGGCTCTGGGGGCTGAACAAAGAGCTGCTGCACCCTGGGAGTGTGCAGGGAGCTGAAATTAGAGAGGTACCCAGGCTCCAGTGTCACGATGCACGTGGGGACTTTGGGGAAGAGGAGTTGTGTGGAGCTGTGGGGGAGTGAGGATCCTCTCCTCAGCACTCCTGGACTTCCTGGGGAGTGTGGGCAGCTGCCAGTGCTGGGGAAGTGCTGAGAATTCCAGGCTGCTCAGCCTGTCCCCCTGCTCACCTGGGGAGCTCTGAGACCGTCCCAGCAGGGATTTCCTGGCACAGTGGGAGCCACAGGGTGAGGTGAGGATCTCCCGTTTCTCCTGTGCTCCTCTGTGCATCCACAGCAGAGGAATCTGCTCCAGCCCCACTGGCTCTGCAGGGGTGGCTGGCATAGGGAAGGCTGGGAATGGGAATGGGAATGGGAAATGGGAATGGGAATGGGAATGGAAGCTGCTCCCTGCCAGAGCATGGCCAGAGAAAGGCACCGCAGGACGGGGCTGCTCCCCAGGAGCACTAAGCAGGCAGGAACTGAACTGCACAAAAGGAGTTTCAGAACTTTTAAAACTTTGTCTCAAATAAGCCAGTGGTATTCTTTAGTTATCTGTGTTTATTTCTATTTCAGCCACTCTTCAGTTCTCTCAAACCTTTGATGTAGAATCACAGAATATCCTGAGTGGGAAGGGATCCACAGGATCAGTCCAGCTCCTGGACCTGCAGAGACACCCCAACAATCAGATCATAGATATTTCACTCCAGAACAAAAAAAAAAAGTGATGGTTGTGGTTTTTTTTTAAATTCAGAGTTGAATCTGGCATAGACTGCTAACGAACATTTGAAGGTCCTGGATTTAATGTGCATGAAAAGGCATAGCAGGTAAGGGTCGAAAAGGAAACTGAGAAGTAACAAACTGTAACAACTTAAAAGCCAAAAAGGAAAAATACCTTTGAACTGTTACACGTGGCATGTCTCAGCAAAGGTGAAGTGACACCTCCCGACCTGTGTTTGTCCCAGATGGACCCGTCGTCCCCGCCGTTCCTGCTGGCCAAGCTGACGCCCCTGCACTCGGAGCAGCTCCTGCAGGGCCTCAACCTGCTGCGGCAGCACCAGGAGCTCTGCGACGTCGTGCTGCGCGTGGGCGAGGCCAAGATCCACGCGCACAAGGTGGTGCTGGCCAGCATCAGCCCCTACTTCAAGGCCATGTTCACCGGGAACCTGTCGGAGAAGGAGAACGCCGAGGTGGAGTTCCAGTGCGTGGACGAGGCGGCGCTGCAGGCCATCGTGGAGTACGCCTACACCGGCACCGTCTTCATCTCGCAGGACACCGTGGAGTCGCTGCTGCCCGCCGCCAACCTGCTGCAGGTCAAGCTGGTGGTCAAGGAGTGCTGCGCCTTCCTGGAGAGCCAGCTGGACCCCGGCAACTGCATCGGCATCTCGCGCTTCGCCGAGACCTACGGCTGCCACGAGCTCTACCTGGCGGCCAACAAGTTCATCTGCCAGAACTTCGAGGACGTGTGCCAGACCGAGGAGTTCCTGGAGCTGACGCACGCGGAGCTGGACGAGATCGTGTCCAACGACTGCCTGAACGTGGTGACGGAGGAGACCGTGTTCTACGCCCTGGAGTCCTGGATCAAGTACGACGTGCAGGAGCGCCAGAAGTACCTGGCGCAGCTGCTGCACTGCGTGCGCCTGCCCCTGCTCAGCGTCAAGTTCCTCACGCGCCTCTACGAGGCCAACCACCTGATCCGGGACGACCACACCTGCAAGCACCTGCTCAACGAGGCCCTCAAGTACCACTTCATGCCCGAGCACAGACTGTCCCACCAGACCATGCTGCTGACGCGGCCCCGCTGCGCGCCCAAGGTGCTCTGTGCCGTGGGGGGCAAGGCCGGGCTCTTCGCCTGCCTGGAGAGGTGAGCAACAGCCCTGGGGCACTGCCTGGCACCCCTGGGCAGGGACACGGGCGTGGGAGCTGGGATCCCCCCGGTCACTGAGGTTGGAAGAGTCCCCACCAGAGTTTGCAGGGTGTAGTTGTTCCTTTCCTCCATAAAAACTCTTCAGCGGGTTTTTTTTTTAACAAGGATGAGCCCCAAGTTCAAAATGCTTTTCTGTTTCATGAGTAATTTGCAGTGTTAGTGGGTTTTGTTTGTGCCAGACATTTGTTTGTGCAAACAAAAAAAGCTCTGAAATTACTTTCATTCTATTGATTGAGTCTCTAACGTGGTTAATTAAGTTTGTACAGTTCTTATTTTTCCTTCCAGATATTTTCATTTTACTTAATTCTCCCCTGATTTGTCATTATTTCAAACAAATCATAAAAATTAACTTGCTATCTGACAAATGTGCTTCCTGATAATACAAAAATCCTTGGAATTAAAATTGACTTAATCAGAGCAGAGTGAAGGAGAATCAAGGAGGCTCAGAGGGATTTTTCCCCTCAACTCCCTGCCAGGAGGGGACAGCCGGGGGGGTCGGGCTCTGCTCCCAGGGAACAGGGACAGGAGCAGAGGGAACGGCCTCAGGCTGGGCCAGGGCAGGCTCAGGGTGGGCAGCAGCAGGAATTTCCCCATGGAAAGGGTGCTGAGGCCCTGGCAGTGCCCAGGGAGGTTTGGAGTGCCCATCCCTGGAGGTGTCCCAGGAATTCCTGGACGTGGCACTCAGAGCTCTGGGCTGGGGACAGGGTGGGCATTGGGCACAGCTGGGACTCTGATCTTGGAGGGCTTTTCCAGCCTCAGTGATGCAGGGATTTCATGAAGGAGTTCTGCATCCTGATGTGATCACAGCTTTAATCCCAGCTGCTGGGCAGGTGTCTGTGTCTGTGCTGGCAGGAGCAGGTGAGTGCCCCTCCTCCTTCACCTGCACTCCTCAGCTCCTGCAGAGCATCCCTGAGGCTCATCCTGGGAGCAGAAGGAACTAAGGAGAGAGAAAAACAACTTCATGCCCCAAGCTGGTGTGGCTGGGTTTGCTTAGAACATGGGATTAACATTCCCAGAGCTGGTGCTTAAACTTTGTGTGGGCTGTTCATATACAAATACACATTTCTACATTTGTACATGCACAGGAAGAGCTTTGATGTTCAGTGTGCCCTTATCAGCCCCAGGAGTGTTCCCTGTGCCCAGGCAGACTGCCTGAACTGGTTCCACAGCTGGATTCTGGGTCGTATTCTGGGATGTCCTTTTCTGTGACATCTTTTCTTTCTTAGTTACAAATCCTGTGCTTTCAGGCAAAAGCACATTTACAGACCTGGGGAGAGCTGTGTGTTCTTTTCCCTGTATTCAGAGATACCAAAGTCACTTAATTTTCCCAATGGTAGTCACTGATACTAAACCAGATGTTAGGGCTGAGGATTGTTTGGTTTATAGACTTAAAAAATAAAGGGGGTTTTGTACTTCATAAAAAAATGTTTGAGTGAATAAAGTAATTCTCTGATATTCTTCAGCTCTGCTTCTTTCCCACCTTCTTCAATGATTATAAAAATGTAGCCTACCAATATAATTTGGATTATTTTTAAATTTGGATTATAAAAATATAGCCTACCAATATAATGTGGATTATTTTCAATTTTTTTGATGCTTCATAATAACAAAATTACTTAGAATATATTTAATGTCTATTCCCTGGTGTTTCTGGGCTCTTAGTGCCTGTCAGCTCTGCAGGGGCCTCATGCTCCTGTATGCTTTTTGAACAGATCATGTTTCCTCTGTACCAGATAGCCTCTTAATTATTTAGGTAATCTATTAATTAAACTATTCAGGTAGATTGGCTAGACTTTCTATGGGGCAAGCTGGACCCACCGTGTTCTCACACTGAGTATGATTAAAAGAAAATGGTATTTTAGGATTTAAATTTAGGGTTTTAATGTAAGATTTAAATATAAGGTTTAAAATGCTGTTTAAAACAAATAAGCTGTTTTAAAGACCTTTTTTTTATTACATGTAGGTGAAACCTTATAAAAGAAAGGCCTTGTAAAATCAGGCCTTGCTCTTCTGGCTAAGCTGACAACTCACCTGAGGAGTTCCTGTGAAAAAAAAGAACCATAAGAATGAAAATCAGTTTGCATAAGAATCTGTTCTGGTGAAGAAAACAGCTTGCACCTGCAAAGAAGAAAATTCTACCCCTGTAAAACACTCACTTCCCAAGAAACAAAAAAGATAAACTATCTAAAAAGAGCAAAGTTTGATAGACATATACACTGGCCATTACCAAGCAATAAACTAGTTTCAATGAATTACTAGTCAATTAGATTCAAACACAGTACCTTCTAATATTCCTATAAATATGAGCTATGTGAATAAAAATTCAGCTATTCTGCATGAAGAAACAAGTGATTTGTCCATCTCTATTGCAACAATTTTCAGGTTAATTTGTGCTATGTTGGCATTTTGTTTAAATTACAGAGTGCACATAAAATACGTATTTATAAACTGAGAGCTGTAGTTTCTAAATGTGTATTTGTAAATACAGATGTGTGCTTCCCTCTCTCTAATTTGCTTTTCTCTCTCCCCTTTCTGTGGCTGGTTTGGGTTTGGGTTTTTTTTGTGTGTGTGTATGTGTTTTCTCTTCCCTTTGGCTCATATTTTCAGCTGGTTCCTGCTTCAGTTCCCGTTTTACTGACTGCCTCCCTGTTTCCCCCTGCAGCATGGAGATGTATTTATTTCCTGCTTTGCTGCCTCCCTGTTTCCCCTGCAGCATGGAGATGTATTTATTTCCTGTTTTACTGACTGCCTCCCTGTTTCCCCCTGCAGCATGGAGATGTATTTATTTCCTGCTTTGCTGACTGCCTCTCTGTTTCCCCCTGCACCATGTGTCACAATAGGACATGAAATGAAGACACAGACTCTGTGAAAACTCTGAAAGCTAAAATCTACTTTACTTTGAATTTGAGTCCTTATATAGTATTTTAGACAAGCTTAATGATTGGTGGGCAAAGTTAACTCCTCTTTAATTACATTGGTTAAAACAGATGTCTATCAAAAGATTCCCTCCTCTAGAAAGGAAGGAATGCAAACAAAGATAAACTAGCACAAACAATTATCTTATTTACAGCAAAATCCATGAGAAAAGAATTTCAGAGACTATAAACATCAGAAGGCTAAAAAATCAGGGCGACATCATGGAGATGTATTTCCTATTTTGCTGCCTCCCTGTTTCCCCCTGCAGCATGGAGATGTATTTATTTCCTATTTTACTGACTGCCTCCCTGTTTCCCCCTGCAGCATGGAGATGTATTTATTTCCT
>WAAE01023713.1:91507-107002 GCA_013400495.1 Nicator chloris | reverse complement strand
CCCCTGCAGCATGGAGATGTATTTCCCCCAGAACGACTCGTGGATCGGGCTGGCCCCTCTGAGCATCCCGCGCTACGAGTTCGGCATCTGCGTGCTGGAGCAGAAGATCTACGTGGTGGGAGGCATCGCCACCCACGTGTGCCAGGGCATCAGCTACAGGAAGCACGAGAGCTCCGTGGAGTGCTGGGACCCCGACACCAACACGTGGAGCTCCCTGGAGAGGATGTTCGAGAGCCGCAGCACGCTGGGCGTGGCCGTGCTGGCCGGGGAGCTCTACGCCCTGGGCGGCTACGACGGCCAGTCCTACCTGAGGAGCGTGGAGAAGTACATCCCCAAGGTCAAGGAGTGGCAGCTGGTGGCCCCCATGAGCAGGACACGGAGCTGCTTCGCTGCCGCCGTGCTGGACGGGATGATCTACGCCATCGGGGGGTACGGGCCTGCCCACATGAACAGGTACGTGCTGGGCGTGAGCCTGTGCCCACCTGGGCACCAGCAAACCCCCCGCGCAGCCTTCCCCTGCCCACATGGACAGGTACGTGCTGGGCGTGACCCACCTGGGCACCAGCAAACCCCCTGGGCAGCCTCATTAATCCTCCCCCTGCCCACATGGACAGGTACGTGCTGGGCGTGAGCCTGTGCCCACCTGGGCACCAGCAAACCCCCCGCGCAGCCTTCCCCTGCCCACATGAACAGGTGTGTGCTGGGGGTGACCCACCTGAGCACCACCAAAACATTTAAATCATGCAATTAATTAACAAGCCAATTAAATCGTCTCCAATTAATCCCTGTTCTGTTACATCAGCCCCATCATTCAAATGGGAAGTCTCTGTTTGTGCTTCACTTTGTGTGTTCCACTTTGTTTGGGCTCTTTGTTAGATCACCTGAAAGGTGATTTTACCAAAAAGCTAAAAACAAAGACATGACTGGGTATTACTGAGCCTTCTAGCTCAAGCCTGCAGAATCTGAGGGTGGGTGGTGAGTTTTACCATGGAAGCCCTGATCTGAGGTGAATGGGAGTTTTCTCATGCTTAATACACACAAAATAAATACATAACTCTGCTGGGATCTTAAATCAGTGTTACTGCTAAAAGCAGAGTTCAGGATGGGGGTTACTGGTCTCACTCCAGGGGTTGTTTCAGACCTTGCACTCCCCAGGAGTTTTCCTGATACCATCATGCTCTTTAACTCCTCTGTTCCCTGTGGATGTCCAGTGACATCCAGTTAGCCAAAGGAATCATTTTCCATCATTAAAATGGGAACAAATCAGCTGAATGTCCCTCCAGGAAGCAAAGTAATCAACTACAAGTGTAAGAGCTGAATAAGGAATGAAACCCTTGCTCCTAAGGCGGGGACACAGTGGTTGTTCAGCAGGGTGGTACCAGACATTGCAGTGGTGAATTGCATTGACTTTTTATACTTGAGGCTGAGTCAGGGGAGGTTTAGGTTGGATATTAGGAAAAGGTTCTTCTTTTAGGTTCTTCTTTTAGGAAAAGGTTCTTCTTTCTCTTAGGAGAAGGATCCTTGGACTCCTTGATCCTTCCAGCTCAGGGTGTTCCGTATTCTGTGAATAATTTTGGTTCTGTTTCTGACTGGAGGGGTGAGTGCTGAGCCATGCCATGCAGCACCAGGCTCCTCCAAGCTCTAGCATTACATCAAGCTCACACTGGGTAATTTTCACACCCCCTTTTCCAAACTGTGCTGCTGCTCATCTCCTCTCCCCCTTTTTCCTGCCCCTCCAAGCTGCACTTGGGCAGGAACAGCTCTGTGCCATGAGTGTGTTGATGACTGACCAGCTGTTCAGTGATCAAAAATATTAATAATGATGAGAATTCATTTCCTTTTGATCCTGAAGCCTCTCCTGCCCTCAGTGTTTTGATCAGCAGCCTCTTTGCTGCTTTTCCTGAGGAATATAAATACACTCCACGTGCCTTTTCTCTCTGAATGTTATTTTCAGGCCAGCCTCAAGGCAGTTTTGGATTTGCTGTGTACCCAAAGAAATACACTTCAGCTCTGCATTGTGGTCAGTTTCCCACAAAATTTTTATTTTAGTATTATTTTAATAGATTATTATATTGCTTCAATAGATTATTATTTATATGATATACATTTTAAATTCTTATTTTAAAAAATTCCACCAGGCATCCTGAAAGAGCTTTCAGCTCTGAGGAACCTCTTGGTTTCAGGGTGTGACCTGCAGATCCAGGACAGTGGGACAGGGAGGACATGGGAGAGGCTGAACCACTTACTGTGTCAGGGGGAAAAACCACAGAAACATTTGGGATGGAAAAGTCTTTGAAGATCATTGAGTCCAACCTTTGACTCAATATATTATAAAAATAGGTTAAAACTGACTTTTGGCAACACTGTTGGGTTGCTTTGGTTGTGGAAGTGCCCTGGGATGTGATTGATGCTTCCCAGGTGATAACACAATTTCTGGGTGCTGCTGTTGGGTTGTACCAAGCAACTGCACCACAGAATTTTCCATCAGCTCCAGCCCTTCCCTCTGTATTCCAGTATTCCTGTGTGGTAATTCTGCCTGGCAGAGCCAGCTGTGCCTGTGACACTCCTGGAATCAATCCCCATCCCTGAGATCCTGGGCAGAGCCAGCTGTGCCTGTGCCACTGAGGAGTGAATCTCCATGCTGCGATCCCAGAGCTGTGACACTCCTGGCGTGAATCCCCTTCCCTGAGCTCCTGGGCAGAGCCAGCTGTGCCTGTGCCACTGAGGAGTGAATCTCCATGCTGCGATCCCAGAGCTGTGACACTCCTGGCGTGAATCCCCTTCCCTGAGCTCCTGGGCAGAGCCAGCTGTGCCTGTGCCACTGAGGAGTGAATCTCCATGCTGCGATCCCAGAGCTGTGACACTCCCTGCAGGAAACCCCAGCCCTGAGATCCCAGAGCTGTGACACTCCCTGCATGAATCCCCATGCCCAGCTCCCGGGCTCACGGCTGTGTTTGCTTTGCAGCATGGAGCGTTACGATCCGAGCAAGAACTCCTGGGAGACCGTGGCCTCCATGGCTGACAAACGGATAAACTTTGGGGTGGGGGTCATGCTGGGCTTCATCTTCGTGGTGGGGGGACACAATGGGGTGTCCCACCTGTCCAGCATCGAGAGGTACGACCCCCACCAGAACCAGTGGACGGTGTGCCGGCCCATGAAGGAGCCCAGGACAGGTAGGACATGGCAGAGATGAACCTCTGAGCTGGTAAAACCTGCAGGGACAGTGGCAGGGGCTCCATCTCTGGGTGAGGGTTACTTCAGCAGCTCTGTGAAAGGATCTTGATTTCTCCAAGTTCAGTTTATTAATGCTGAGCTGTAACAAAAATTATAGGAAGTAGTAGATTCTACTCCACCTCCTGTTTTTTCAGTGATTTCAGCAGTGATGAGTTTCAGCAGTGATGAGTTTCAGCAGTTCTGTGCTCACTGTTCTGTTGGATTTTGTTGACTGTGGACACTCAGGGGTGCAGGTGAGGTGCAGCTCCTCCCCAGGGCAGCTCCCATCTCTGCTCCTGGCACAGGGACAGCACCCAGGGAGCAGCTGGAGCTGTGCCAGGGCAGGCTCAGGCTGGATTTCAGGGAAAGGTTCTTCCCCCAGGGGTGCTGGCACTGCCCAGGCTCCCCAGGGAATGGGAACATTCCCAAGGCTGCCAGAGCTCCAGGAGCCTTTGGACAGCGCTGCCAGGGGTGCCCAGGGTGGGGTTGGTGGGGGGTCTGTGCAGGGACAGGGCTGGGACTGGGTGATCCCTGTGGGTCCCTTCCAGCTCAGGATATTCCACTATTCCATCCCAGTCTCCCTGGCAGGGGGCACTGGGACACAGGGAGGTTGTTTTATCACAGGAAAGGGGATGAGAACAGCACAAGAGGGGTGTCAGACCTGATCAGAGAGGGCTCCCCATTTCCACCCCTTCCCTTTAGGCAGCGAGGGCTCTGGGCTCAGCCCGTGGGTGGCGGGGGGTGGCCGCAGTCGGGAACAGAACCGCGGTGCTTCCTTCCCGCGGGGTTTGATGTCCGTGCTTCCCTCCGCAGGCGTGGGCGCGGCCGTGATCGACAACCACCTGTACGTGGTGGGCGGGCACTCGGGCTCGTCCTACCTGAACACGGTGCAGAGGTACGAGCCCATCTCGGACTCGTGGCTGGACTCTGCGGGGATGATGTACTGCCGCTGCAACTTCGGCCTCACGGCGCTCTGAGGGCGCTGCGCTCGCACCTGGCCCGCCCAGGGCCCTCCCTGCCCGCGGCGGCCGCGCTCGGCCCGGCCCGGCCCGGCCCGGCCCGGGAGCAGCAGGGCTGCGCTCCTGCCCCGCTCAGCCTTTGGTACCGCGCCAGCAGACGGGGGAAGCCGAGCGTCCCGCCGGCTTTGGCACCCCCTGCTCGCGGCAGTGGGGTTGGGAGAGAGCCGGGATGCAGCTGGAAGTGTGTCCGTCCAACCTTTTCTAGAGCTTTTGTCTCTTCCTCCTCTGGAACGTGGAGCTCCCTGTGCTGGGGGGAGGCTGGGGTGCTGAGCCCCGGCTGTCTGCACACGGGGAAGGCGCCAGTGCTTCACGGGGTTTTTTATGACCAAGGGCTGCCTTGTTTCTGTATCTCAAGGTTTGTACATAATAAATGCCATAGGATGTTGCCTGTACTCTCTCCTTTGTCACCTGCTTCCTGATAGGAGGGCTGGGATGATCCTTGGAGACATTTACGAGGCGAATTTATTGCCTCCTCGGGACCTTTTTGGATGTGATGAAGAGAATTTGCATTTCTAACTTTTCCCTTCTGTTTTCTTCTGGTGGAGAAGCGAGTGCTGGATGAACTGACTTAATCCTGCTGTGTGCTTTCAGCTGGAATGCGAGGAGAAATCACAGCAGCAGCGTTCCTAGCATGCTCCCCAATGAAACCTCCGAGCCAGCCCATCCCATCCTTGTGTGTCCGTGTTGCCCCTTTTCTCAAGGACTGTGTGATTGCTTCCTCTGAGTGTTCCCATCTCACAATGGTGCTAAATGTAGGGGTACCCCCCAGGCTGTTCTGATTTCAGTGCATAAAGCATGTTTGGATTGTTCCACTGGTTTGGTTTCTTCTTTGCTCCATCCCCCCGTGAGCTCTGCAGTGTCAGCCCCAGTGGAATGAGCTCCCTGGTGGGTATTTTAGTGGGGGTTTTCAGGTTGAGGTTTGTTCTTATTCTCACAAGCAGGGAGGGCCCAGCTTGGGTTCTTCAGGCAGTTCTGCCTTTCACACCGGAGCAGGGAGTTCAGGCAGGGCTCACCCCAAATGTGTGTCCTGCTCAGGGGCAGTCCTGGGGTTAACCACAGTTCCTCTGGGTTCATCAGACAGCCCTGAACTCAGTGAAAACTGGGCCAGAGAGAGAGAAAGTGATGCTGTGGGTTATAACCATCATTTAACATGGAATTTAACTAATTTAGCACATTTTGGGTTGTCTTCTGATCTCACCTTAAATTTGTGTGGTGTCTGCCCACTGCCAGGCCTGGTACTAAGGATTTTTTTTGCCTCCAGAGTTTCCTTCCCCTTTATTTTAACATGTTTAGTGCTTGTTTTCCAAGCCCACACAGTCTTATTTTGAAAGGTGCAATAATATTTGAAACAGTCGCTTTAAAAGCAAATTCTTTATGATTTTGGTGAATGGGGGGGGTTGAGTGCTCTGGATTTGTCCTGAATTCCTGCAGAGCTGCTTGCAGGCAGGGCTGCTCCAGTTCTTCCGTTCCAATCACTGGGATTTCACCAGTCCAGGAAGGTTTTGTCACCATAAAACATCCTTCAGATGTCCCAGGTGTTTGCACAGACCAGAAAATCCTGCAGGTCTCCTTCAGATTTGGTGGAACTGAGCAGGACTTTAAATGTAAATAAGAGAAACTGCGTTGAAAACGCTGGAATTGTTAATTTGACCCACAGGGATTCATTCCAGTGACAGCAATAAAAGCCTGATTTAATTATTCCAGGGCATCTGTTGGCAGGACAGGAGGGGCTCCATGGCTGGATTAACATTTGTGTGTGGGGAGGAGAAGGAATCATGGAATCCCAGGGTGGTTTGGGTTGGAAGGGACCTCAAACTCATCCAGTGCCACCCCTGGTATGGCAGGGACACCTTCCACTGTCCCAGGCTGCTCCAAGCCCTGTCCAGCCTGGCCTTGGGCACCGCCAGGGATGGATCACAACAACAACAACAACAAACATAAACAACAAAAACATAATTTAAAAAACCCCTACAAATCAGAACAAAAAAATCCATATTGTGGTGATTATTTATATCAACATCTTTCATTTACGGAAGTCAAAGCACTGAAAATTGCAAAATGTTTTATTCCCTTTCCCCAGGGAGGGGGAATGACAAACCCCACAATGGTTTGGGGTGAAAGGGGCTTTAAAGACCACCCCAAACCCCTTTCCATGGGGAATTCTTCCACTGGAATGAGGTCAGAGGAGGTGAGTGATGTCCCAGACTGACCCTGTGCTGTGGATGTGACACTGCCTCACTGGAGAGAGCAGCAGAAACTCTCTTGAGCTCTGCAGGAGAAATGCCTCAATTTTCCTGCTGGTACTGATGAACTCCTTACCTGGAGATGGAGCAGCTTGGGGATCCCTTAACTTCACTCCACCCCCATTTCTGCCCGGGTGCTCCTGTCCTGTCCCTTCAGTCCCTTCAGGCCAGACACAGCCATCAGGGTAAAGCTGTGTGGAAACTCAGCAGTCCCAGGGCAGTGTCTGGCTGGGAGCTGGAACACCAAGGACCTGCAGCTACCATGTCACAATTCCCAATTATCGTCCAGTTCCAGTTCCTTATCTCTCAAATTGCACTTTACAATGGGTTCAATGAGTTTATTTGTGTCCATACAGCCCAGAATTTCTGCTTTTTAAAAGATAATAATCTACAAGATGCTTGCTCTCCTCTTAGGAATGCTTTCCTTGCAGAAACTGTTGGAATTTTTGTCCATGTTACAAATATTGTTTCTGGGAGATAGCATTGCTTCAGTGAACTTCCCATCTGTAAATCCCCATTCAGTGTATGAAACAATGCAAAACATCCCAAATTGCCTTCAATCCTTTCCATTGACCTGAAACACAAAGAACTGCATGATAATTCCTTTTTTAAAAAAAAATATTTTGCCTTATGTGGTGTGCTGTGTTTTAAACCCAATGAAAACTCAGATTTTTAGCAGGATTGAATAATTGTACAGGGAATTTTGTACTCGGGCTTGGCCAGACTGCTTTGGTTGGGGGTAGGAACTGATCCCTGTAGTTTTGTGGGTTTACCTGTAAATATTCTTTTTTTAGCAGCAACATCCTTGTTCTGTTTTGTCTACAAAAGTGGCCTTTGTTCCACAGAATGAGAGCTGAGCCGTGTTGGGATTCCCTGGCAGTTCCCAGGGTGTTGTTCTTGCTCTCCCTAAGCCTTGTTGTGATGATTCCGTTGTTTGTGAAGCTGTTTAATGAAATAAACCTGGGAAATCCTGGCTTGTCTGGTGCTCAGTGCTGGAGCCTCTGGAGCTGCTCCCACCTCTCATGGAATGTCCTCATTCCATGGCTGCTGCCCCTGCTCCCCCCTTTTCCAGGCTGTTTATGATCAAATCCTGGGTTTTACCCCTGCACTGTTTTAATTTGTTATTAATGCACTTGGACAAGCTCCAGCACACACAGGATCAGAGCACTGTGATTTTAACACTTATTACTGCTCTGGAAAATGGGACATATCCGTGGAAAGGCTGGGACGATTGGGATTGTTCAGCCTGGAGAGGAGAAGGCTCCAGAAAGACCTCAGAGGGACACCTGCCACTGTCCCAGCCCCAATGGCCAACCTGGCCTTGGGCACTGCCAGGGGTCCAGGGGCAGCCACAGCTGCTCTGGCAATTCCAGCCCAGCCAGGAATTCCTTCCCAATCTCCCATCCATCCCTGCCCTCTGGCAGTGGGAAGCCATTCCCTGTGTCCTGTCCCTCCATCCCTTGTCCCTGGGCCCTCTCCAGCTCTCCTGGAGCCCCTTCAGGCCCTGGCAGGGGCTCTGAGCTCTCCCTGGAGCCTTCTCCTCTCCAGGGGAACATTCCCAGCTCTCCCAGCCTTTCCGAACAGGAGAAGGGATTTCAGCTCCTCCATCCCCGGGGGAAGGAGACCGGGCAGAGCCGGGAGCTGTCCCCGTGTCCCGCCCAGCCCGTGCTGCTCGGCGGGGACAGGGGCGGGAGCCTGGCCCGGCCGGTGCGGGAGGGATGCGGGCGGTGCCGGTACCGGGGGGATGAGGATGGTGCCGGTACCGGGGGAATGAGGGGGGTGCCGGTACCGGGGGAATGAGGGTGGTGTCGGTACCGAGGGGAGGAGGATGGTGCCGGTACCGGGGGGAGGAGGATGGTGCCGGTACCGGGGCATGCGGGCGGTGCCGGTACCGGGGGGATGAGGGGGGTGCCGGTACCGAGGGGAGGAGGATGGTGCCGGTACCGGGGGAATGAGGGGGGTGCCGGTACCGAGGGGAGGAGGATGGTGCCGGTACCGGGGGAATGAGGATGGTGCCGGTACCGAGGGGAGGAGGATGGTGCCGGTACCGGGGGGAGGAGGATGGTGCCGGTACCGGGGCATGCGGGCGGTGCCGGTACCGGGGGGATGAGGGGGGTGCCGGTACCGAGGGGAGGAGGATGGTGCCGGTACCGGGGGAATGAGGGGGGTGCCGGTACCGAGGGGAGGAGGATGGTGCCGGTACCGGGGGAATGAGGGGGGTGCCGGTACCGAGGGGAGGAGGATGGTGCCGGTACCGGGGGAATGAGGATGGTGCCGGTACCGAGGGGAGGAGGATGGTGCCGGTACCGGGGGGAGGAGGATGGTGCCGGTACCGGGGCATGCGGGCGGTGCCGGTACCGGGGGGATGAGGGGGGTGCCGGTACCGAGGGGAGGAGGATGGTGCCGGTACCGGGGGAATGAGGATGGTGCCGGTACCGAGGGGAGGAGGATGGTGCCGGTACCGGGGGGATGAGGATGGTGCCGGTACCGGGGGGATGAGGATGGTGTCGGTACCGGGGACGATTCGGGTGGTGCCCGTACCGGGGCAACGATTCATTCGGTGCCGGTACCGGGGATGATCCGGGAGGTGCCGATGATGATCCAGGGGGTGCCGGTACCGGGGATGATCCGGCCGCTACCGGGGATGATCCGGCCGGTACCGGGGATGATCCAGCCGGTACCGGGGATGATCCGGCCGGTACCGGGGATGATCCGGGCCGTTCCGGTGCCGGTACCGCGGCTCCGCAGCATCGGCCCGGGCTGAGGCTCCGCCGAGCCGCCCGTCCGTGCCTTGTCCGCGTCAGTGCCGGGAATTCAGGAAGAGCGGAGCTGTCACAGGCCGCTCTCGGGGAAAGGAAAAGCCGCTTTTTCCTTGGAATTGCCGGCTGGGGGCGGAGCGGCGGCGGCGGGGCTGCAGCGGGGCCGGGCGGGCGCTGGATGTCACTGCTGGATCCGCTGGATGTCACTGCTGGAGCCCGCTGGATGTCACTGCTGGGTCCGCTGGATGTCACTGCTGGAGCCTGCTGGATGTCACTGCTGGATCCGCTGGACGTCAATGATGGATCTGCTGGATGTCACTGATGGATCCGCTGGATGTCACTGATGGATCCGCTGGATGTCAGTGATGGATCCTCTGGATGTCACTGCTGGATCCGCTGGATGTCACTGATGGATCCGCTGGATGTCACTGCTGGATCACACAGGGACAGGCACTGGATGTCACTGTTGGACCGTGGTGGATGTCACTGTTGGGTGGCACAGGGACAGGCCAGGCTGCTCCAGCCCCCTCAGCTGCCCTGACCCCTCCAAATCCCTGCCCAAGTGTCACTCACAGAATTCCAGAGTCACTGAGGTTGGAAAAGCCCTCCCAGCCCATGGAGTCCCAGCTGTGCCTGACACCCACCTTGTCCCCAGCCCAGAGCACTGAGTGCCACCTTCGGGAATTCCTGGGACACCTCCAGGGATGGACACTCCCAACCTCCCTGGGCACTTCCAAGGCCTGAGCACCCTTTCCATGGGGAAATTCCTGCCGTGGGTTCAATTAATCCAAACAACGCTGCGCTTGGGCATTTCTCCCTTAGGTCCATGGGCACGGATGGCAGGTACTCTGTCATGGAATCATGGAATCACTTAGCTTGGGAAAGCCCTCTGAGATTGAGTCCAGCCCTTCCCCAGTGCTACCAAGGCCACACTGCCCCGTGTCCCCAAATGCCACATCCCCAGGACTTTAAACCCCTCCAGGGCTGGGGCTTCCACTCCTGCGCAGGGCAGCTGTGCCAGGGCTGGACAGCCCTTTCCAGGAAGGAATTTTCCCAATATCCAATCTAAACCTCTCCTTGTGCAACCTGAAGCCGTTTTCTCCTGTCCTGTGCCATCCCTCAGTTCCCTGCAGATCACATTTTGGGAACTGGGGCTCTCCCTGCTGGAATGAGGGAGAGCTCAATCTGCTCCTTCCACAGATCCCTGTTTCCATAACAAGCTCCACTGGCTCTTCCAGCCCCCAGCTGTGTTTCTGGCTCATCTCCTCCTCCTCCTCCCTGCCAGGTTGTGGAAACCTTTATGGATGAATGAGGGAGTGTGTCAGTGAAGGGGGTTCAGGGTCTGAGATCCTTTCCTTGGGCAGGCAGAGGTTGGGAACAGGTTGGAATCTGCTTCTCCTGCCTGCATGGAGAAAGGGGAAGTGAATCTCAAAACATCACAGAATCCTGGCATGGTTTGGGTGTGAGGGGACCTTAAATCCCATCTCGTTCCAGGGACACTGCCAGGGATCCAGGGGCAGCCACAGCTGCTCTGGGCACCCTGTGCCAGCGCTTCTGTTCCATGGGAGCTTCTGCTCCATGCCCACGTGGCACTGGAATTCCAGGGGAACATGTGGAGCCCTGCCAGTGCGTACACCCAGAGCGTGCTGAGCTTGCTCTGCCTTCCTGCTCGATTGAAATCCTAAATGAAAAACTCCTCGATGGATTTGTGCAGATTAATTTGGAGAGCTGCAGGTAACAATTTATAAATTTCCCCTGTGCTGCCCGAGGGGCTCGTGGTGGTTCAGATCAAACGGATCCAGCTCAGGCCAGGAACAAACCCGGGAAGGCTTTTCCTTCCAAAGGCTCACGCAGCACAGGGAGAAAGCCGGGAAAATAATGGATGGAGGGAGGGGTGGGGAAATCCTGGGAGAGGGAGGCTGGATGTGGGAACACCCAGGGCACTGGAGCTGGGTCCTGCTCATGGCAGGGGGGAATGGGAACGGGAATGGGAGTGGGAATGGGAATGGGAACGGGAATGGGAATGGGAATGGGGAGGGGGAAGGGGGAGGGAGAGGGGGAAGGGGAGGGGGAAGGGGAAGGGGGGGGGGGAAGGGGAATGGGGAGCGGGAATGGGAACAGGAATGGGAACGGGAATGGGAATGGGAATGGGGAGGGGGAAGGGGGAGGGAGAGGGGGAAGGGGAGGGGGAAGGGGAAGGGGGGGGGGGAAGGGGAATGGGGAGCGGGAATGGGAACAGGAATGGGAACGGGAATGGGAATGGGAATGGGGAGGGGGAAGGGGGAGGGAGAGGGGGAAGGGGAGGGGGAAGGGGAAGGGGGGGGGGGAAGGGGAATGGGGAGCGGGAATGGGAACAGGAATGGGAACGGGAATGGGAATGGGAATGGGGAGGGGGAAGGGGGAGGGAGAGGGGGAAGGGGAGGGGGAAGGGGAAGGGGGGGGGGGAAGGGGAATGGGGAGCGGGAATGGGAACAGGAATGGGAACGGGAATGGGAATGGGAATGGGGAGGGGGAAGGGGGAGGGAGAGGGGGAAGGGGAGGGGGAAGGGGAAGGGGAATGGGAATGGGAATGGGAAGGGGGATGGGAGCGGGAATGGGAGTGGGAATGGGAATGAGATGGAGAGGAGGCTGGCAGGGGAGCAGGAGGGTCCCTGCAGAGCCTCGCCTTGGCTTCTGGGAGAGGGCACAAAGCATCCTTCCTACCCAAAATCCTTCCCAAGGCCTTCCCATGCCTGAGAGGGAAGGACAGGGCAGGCCCAGGGGACAGAAGGGGAACTGGGAGGGCACTGGGAGGCATTGGGAGGCACTGGGAGGGTACTGGGAGGATACTGGGAGATGCTGGGAGGCACTGGGGGGCACTGGGAGGCACTGAGAGGCACAGGGGGGGGACTGGGAGGGGAGTGGGAGGCACTGGGAGGCACTGGGTGGTACTGGCGGGCACGGGGAGGCGCTGGGAGGCACTGGTTTGCTGTGCCAGGGCAGAGCTGGCCCATGCCCACAGGGATGGAGGGCTCTGGGATGCTCCTGCTGGAGCCCTCGGAGCCTTGGCAGGGATTCCCATCATCCCAACCAGGGAATGGCTCCAATTCCTGCATCAGCCTGGGGACCGTGGGGACCCTGGGCAAGGGGAGCAGCCTTGCCAGAGTTCCTCTGATTGCCAGGAATCTCTGCCCTGTTCAAACACTCATCCTTTGGCAGGATTAACCCAACCTGGAAGTGCCCATCCCTGGAAGGCTTCAAGGCCAGGCTGCACAGAGCTGGGAGCAGCCTGCTCTAGTGCAAGATTCCATCCATGGTTCAAAGCTGAGTTTCCCGAATCCATTTGAAACTTGGCCTCAGCAGCTCCCTAGGTGCATGGGGAAAGTTCAGGTGCCCCATTCCCATCCCATGGTCATCCCAAATCCTCAGCGGGGCTGGGGCTCCCTAGGGATCCAAACGTGTTGCCCACTGGGGCCCTGGCAGGTGGGACTGGGGCTGGCAGGACCCCAAAGCCCCCCAAACCCTGCACTCCTGCCCAGGGACCCCAAACACCCACCCCAGAGGGGTCTGGGAGTATTTGAAGCCAACAAAACCTGATTTTTGTTGTTCCCGAAGAGCTGTTGGGAGGCTGCAGGTGGAGAGCCCCCAGTTAGTCCTGGGAAGTGCCTGGATCTGGGGCTCAGTGTGGGTCTGGCCCTGCTTCCCCATGGCTCCCTCCTTCCCAGGAATATCACATCTGATCTGCAGCCACGCTGCTGCAGATAAAGCCCAGGCCAGCTGCTTTAATTCAAAGTGACAGAGCTTATCGCACTGTGTCACCCTGAATTTCCTGCAGGAGGAGGAGAAGGACAGGGAGGAAATGGGGGCAGGAAAAACCATTTGAATACTGCCCGGAGCTGCTGGGGACAGGCAGTGACACGGGGGTAATTTGGGCCACGTGGGGCCAGCACAGGGCCCTGCTCCGTGTCACCCTCGCTGTGACAGCACCTTTGGGGGAACTGGGGCTGGGACGGCTCTTGGGAGCACTGGGGAGGGTGTCAGGGAGAATTCCAAGGGCTGTGCTGGTGCCAGGGCAGTGCCCAGAGCTGTGGGGTCTCTAGGGAGTCAGGGAGGGTGGGTGGGACTGAGCTCGGTGTCCCCTGCAGCTTGGGGACACCCGTGGGAGGGAGCTGGGGCAGTCTGCAGGACACCAGAGCAGCTCTGGGACAGCCCTGGGGCATGGACAGGCTGTGGGACTGCAGGGATGTACGCCGGGAGGCCCCTGGGGGATGGTCACGGTGTGGGCCTCCACGGGATTTACCCTGGGACAGCCCTGGGGCATGGACAGGCTGTGGGACTGCAGGGATGTACGCCGGGAGGCCCCTGGGGGATGGTCACGGTGTGGGCCTCCACGGGATTTACCCTGGGACAGCCCTGGGGCATGGACAGGCTGTGGGACTGCAGGGATGTACGCCGGGAGGCCCCTGGGGGATGGTCACGGTGTGGGCCTCCACGGGATTTACCCTGGGACAGTGTTGGGGCATAAACATGGTATGGGATTGCAGGGATTTACTCTGGGATTTACCCGGGGATTGACCCTGGGCCATGGACACACTGTGGGATTCCATGGGATTTACCCTGGGACAGCATTGGGGCATAGACATGGTGTGGGATTGCAGGGATTTACTCTGGGATTTACCCTGGAGCTGTGGGACTGCAGGGATTTACCCTGGGGCATGGACATGGTATGGGATTGCAGGGATTTACCCTGGGAGACCCCTGGGGCATGGACACCTTGTGGAATTCCATGGGATTTACCCTGGGACAGTGTTGGGGCATAAACATGGTATGGGATTGTATGGGATTTACTCTGGGATTTACCCTGGAGCTGTGGGACTGCAGGGATTTACCCTGGGACAGCCCTGGGGCATGGACACCTTGTGGAATTCCATGGGATTTACTCTGGGATTGACCCTGGGCCATGGGCACACTGTGGGATTTTATGGGATTTATTCTGGGATTTACCCTGGGGCATGGATACACTGTGGGATTCCGTGGGATTTACTCTGGGATTGACCCTGGGCCATGGGCACACTGTGGGATTTTATGGGATTTACCCTGGGATGTTCCAGGAGGAACCAAAGGGATGGAAAGGGAGGATTTGGGATGGGGACATGGCAGGGCAGGGGACAGAAGGGGTGCAGAGGTGGCTGTGGGTGACCTGGCCTGGCCATGCCTGCCCCCAAGGCATGGCCTGGGGCTGGATAAAGTGACAGAAACCAGGATTTGGGATAATCCCCTTCTTGGAATGAGAGGGGAGCATTTCCCCCCCCTGAATCAACTTCAGGGAGGCTTTGATGATAGAAAAAGTCTTTTATTCTGCAGAAAGAAAAGAAATAAATAACCTTAGTTGAGGAACCTGCTTTCAAAATTACTTTTTAATTATTAAATTTAATTAGCAAAGGTCACAGTTTTCAATTACTCAAAAGGAAAGGGCCTCACACAACAGAGAACCCAATTAAAGAGGGGGAGTTTTGAGAGGAAGATTGTGCTTAGAAAACAGGATATTTTTCCTCTTGCCACAAAAGTGTAAAAGTCCAAACGAAAACTTCCATCATCTCCTCCAGAGGAGCCCATGGAGCTGCTGCAGGGCTGGAGCCCCTCTGGAGCCAGGCTGGGAGAGCTGGGAATGTTCCCCTGGAGAGGAGAAGGCTCCAGGGAGAGCTCAGAGCCCCTGGCAGGGCCTGAAGGGGCCCCAGGAGAGCTGGAGAGGGACTGGGGACAAGGGATGGAGGGACAGGACACAGGGAATGGCTCCCACTGCCAGAGGGCAGGGATGGGTGGGATGTTGGGAATGAATTCCTGGCTGGGAGGGTGGAGGGGGCTGGCACAGGGTAGCTGTGGCTGAGCTGAAATGTAGAAGTTGGGATGAGCAGAGAATTCCTGGGGGTGGCAGCAGAGCCCTGATGGGATCTGGGCTGTTTCCCTCCAACCCCCGGGAGAATACACGGAATGAAACTTAAAATCGTCTCGTGCTGGAGCGAAAAAGGGATTTTCCTTACAGGTGAGAAGGACTCGGTACAAGAGGTTTTCATGTGAGAGGAAGATCAAACAAATCCCTCTGATCCTCCTGGCGTTGTTTGCTGCTGGTTTGTAAACGATGCAGCCCTGGGGAAATGAGGGAGGCAGAGACAGCAGAAACTCATCCCAAAGCAGTGGTGCTGGAACTGGGATGGGATGGGATGGGATGGGATGGGATGGGATGGGATGGGATGGGATGGGATGGGATGGGGTGGGATGGG
>WAAE01023713.1:66161-91285 GCA_013400495.1 Nicator chloris | reverse complement strand
GAATTCCTGGCTGGGAGGGTGGAGGGGGCTGGCACAGGGTAGCTGTGGCTGAGCTGAAATGTAGAAGTTGGGATGAGCAGAGAATTCCTGGGGGTGGCAGCAGAGCCCTGATGGGATCTGGGCTGTTTCCCTCCAACCCCCGGGAGAATACACGGAATGAAACTTAAAATCGTCTCGTGCTGGAGCGAAAAAGGGATTTTCCTTACAGGTGAGAAGGACTCGGTACAAGAGGTTTTCATGTGAGAGGAAGATCAAACAAATCCCTCTGATCCTCCTGGCGTTGTTTGCTGCTGGTTTGTAAACGATGCAGCCCTGGGGAAATGAGGGAGGCAGAGACAGCAGAAACTCATCCCAAAGCAGTGGTGCTGGAACTGGGATGGGATGGGATGGGATGGGATGGGATGGGATGGGATGGGATGGGATGGGATGGGATGGGGAAGATGGGATGGGGGAGCTGGGAGCAGAGGAGGGGTGAGGGTGCCAAGCGCCCCTCGGCCCTGCAGGGCCTGTCCCCTCCCCAGGACGATCTCAGCAGCGCTGTGGCCTCGCTCACGCCCGGGGGATGGAGCAGCACCGGGATTTCTCAGCCCCGAGCCGAGGATTTCCATGGCAGGGGAGGGGCCCGTGGGGAGCCCCCCGCCCCCGCCGCGGGTTTGCTCCCTGCTGACACCGCCTCGGGCTCAAAGCCTTTCGGACAAAAGGATCTGAGGCTCCGAAGGGATCTTACATGCATCCCTGTGACATTTGACATGCTAATCTTATGGAAATAGATTAATTACAAATGCTATTTCTGTAGGCTTAACGCACTACCGTAAGGTCACTGCTGAGGGATAAAAGCTGATGAGATTGTGCTGAATAATAATAACTCGGCCCGGATCTCTGCAGCCCCCGGCAGAGAAATGCCCGGCTCAGGGGCAGGGATGCGGGGCAGGAGGAAATCCCGCCGGGACAGGAGAAATCCCGCCGGGGCAGGAGGGAATCCCGCCGCCCGTGCCGCAGAGCGTTCGGAGCAGCTCCAGGAGCCCGCGCCCGGCCATGCTGGAACCCTGGGGCTCCGGCGGCACCGAACCCACCCCCGGGGCGGGGAGGGCTCGGGGGCTCGCCCTGGGGAGCACCACGGGCTGGGGTCCTGCTGGCCAGAGCATCCCGCCCTCGGCAGCGACCCGAGCGGCGCGGGATGGACGGGGGATTGATGTGGGATGGGGGCGGGATGGATGCGGGATGGAGGAGGGATGGGTGTGGGATGGATGCAGGATGGGTGTGGGATGGATGTGGGATGGATGTGGGATGGATGTGGGATGGATGAGGGATGGGGGCAGGATGGATGTGGGATGGGTGCGGGATGGATGTGGGATGGATGCGGGAGGGATGCGGGATGGGTGTGGGAGGGATGCAGGATGGCTGGGGGATGGGTGTGGGATGGATGCGGGATGGATGAGGGATGGGGGCAGGATGGATGTGGGATGGGTGTGGGATGGATGAGGGATGGGGGCAGGATGGATGTGGGATGAATGCGGGATGGATGTGGGATGGATGCAGGATGGATGTGGGATGGGTGTGGGATGGATGCAGGATGGATGTGGGATGGGTGTGGGATGGATCCGGGAGGGATCCGGAATGGATCCGGAATAGATGCAGGATGGCTGCGGGGTGCGGCAGGGGCAGGAGCGGGGCACAGGGCGCGGTGATTCCCACTCCAGTCCCAGGGCAGTCCCGCTCTCAGCAGCTCTCGCTTTGTGCCTCCCCCTCCCTCCAGCTCCCGGGGATAACCCCGGCAGAGGGGCGCCCGTGTCGGCTCTGCCGCCGGAATTCGCTTTTAGCCATTCCCATTCCAGTTTATCCCGGTTTGTGCCACGGGAATCGCCTCGTGCGGGCTGGGTGGGCACGGGGCGAGGGGCCCGGGGGCAGCCGGGTCACTGCAGCGCCTTGTGGTGCTGCTGGGAACATTCCTGGTGGGAGATTCCAGCCCGGCACCACCCGGAGCGCAGATTCCCGATGGATCCCGGCGGGTGGAGCTGCCCGTGTGGCCCCATCCATCGCTGCTGCCCTGGGGCTGGGGGCTCCGTGGGAGAGGAGGGTGAGGTCTGTGCTCGGCCAGGAGCGGCACCGGGAAGCAAAGGCTTGACTTCCAGCAGGGAATGTCTTGGGAAAGGCTGCCCGTGGCTCCCAGGCCCCCCGGGAGGGCAGGGCTGCTCCTTGGTGCCGCCGGCAGGGAAACGCCTGCGGGTGGGATGTGCTGCTGCTGCCCCAGGAAATCAGGGCACGGACAGCTCCGGAGGCCGCGGGCACCCCGGGCACGGCAGAGGTGAGCGGGGAGCTCACCTGGGCATCCCCTGCCGCGCCAGCCCCGGCACCGCCGCCTCCCGTCCTTCCCAAGGGAAACGTGGAATGCCAGCCGTGCCGTGCTCCGTGTCCTTCACCCCGTCCCTCACCCTGTGCCCGGGCCGGGTGCCGGTTCTGGGGCTGCAGGGCTGGAGCTGGGGCTCCTGGAGGGGGCTGGAGTGGGCGGGTGCCCCCTGCCAGGGGCAGGGAAGGGTTTATCCCATGGCATGCTGCCCGTTGGCATCCATGTTTGCTTTGTTGGGCATCAATAAAGCATTTCCTGGGATTCCTGGGGTACTGTTCAAAGCAGGGCAGTGGGATGTGTGTGACCCTGTGCCGGTACATGTGTGTGACCGTGTGCTGGGCTGTGTGTGACCGTGTGCCGGGACATGTGTGTGACCCTGTGTGGGCTGTGTGTGACCCTGTGCCGGGCTGTGTGTCAGTGTGTGCCGGTGTGTGTGTCCGTGTGTCGGGACATGTGTGTGCCGCTGTGTGGGCTGTGTGTGACCCTGTGCCGGGCTGTGTGTGACCGTGTGCCGGGCTGTGTGTGACCGTGTGCCGGGCTGTGTGTGACCCTGTGCCGGGCTGTGTGTGACCGTGTGCCGGGACAGTGCCTGGAGAACCCTCGGGAATTAAACCGGAGCAGCCCGCCAGGAGCCCTGCAGGTGGTAGCAGAGCTCCACCGCAGCCACGGCTGCCAGGGCTGCAATTCCAGCTCCCGAAAGTGCTTCCCGCACATCGTTCCAGAAGGGAAAAGGAGCCGCTGCTCGCTCTCGCCCCGGAGCGTGAGCTCAGCCGCGAGTGGGGCCGGGAATGAGACCGGTGGGACGGAGCTGGGGAGGGGAAATGAGGAAGGAGATCCACGGGATGGAGACGGGATTGATGGAGGGGAAAGGAGGAAGGAGATCCATGGCATGGATCCTGGATTGATGGAGCAGATCCATGGCATGGATCCCAGAGTGATGGGGCAAATCCACAGCATGGATCCCGGGGTGATGGAGCAGATCCATGACATTGATCCCAGACTGATGGAGCAGATCCATGACATGGATCCCAGAGTGATGACACCGGCTGCTAAGGAGGAGCCAGGATTTACCTGGAGGGGCTCTCAGGGGGTTTCAGTAACAATCCTGACCCCCTTCAACCCAGCCCAAGCACATTTACAATTTCCCAGCCCAGCCCTGGGAAGTGATTTGCATGGCCAGAAGATGAAAAGGCATTTTCAGCAGCACCTGACTGTCCCTGTCTCTGTGAAACAGTTTTAGGGAAGAGGTTATTTGGGATTTGCCATCCCAGTGCTGGCAGGGAGCTGCACGGGGCTGGCTGCAGCAGGGATTGGGATTTGCAGTGGCCACCAGCAGGGTCAGCCAGGGCTTTCCTGGCAATCCTCCCAGTGGAACCTCTGGCTCAGAGTCCAGTGGGTATTCCTGCTATCCTGGAGGAAAAATGTGGGAAAACGATGGGAAAACAACGGGAAAACCCATGAAAATGATGGGAAAACCCCTGAAATCCCCACCTGGGCTGGTGCTGGCTGGTTGGGGTCCCACCAGCTGAGCCCCTCCACCCTCCTGGCTGGGGCACCCAGCCTGCACCCAGGGCTGGAGGGGTGCCCCTGCCCCTCAGGAATTTGGGCCTTGGCTCCCCTTTCAACTGCAAGGATTTGATTCTCCTCCCAGCAAACCCTGAAGGCAATGGCAGAGGATCTCATTTGGCAGGAAGGAGGCTGCTGGTTGTGAAGAAGGTTCTAACAAGAGCAGGAAAAATAACCCCTGCCACTGGTAATAATTACAGATCCCCGAGCTTCCTCCATTGGAACATTTTAATGGCTTTTAAAGCAGAATCACTTAGTTGGGGTTTTTTTTTCCCTTTCCAGAACATCTAAAACCTGAAAAGGTCATTTTCCCCCCACTGTTTTGTTTTATTAGGAAAAAAAAAAAAAGCCCAGCCTGGAAAATGCCAACTGAAATGTAGAGATAATATTTCTGGAATAGTGCTGGTGAGAAGTGAGGCAGGAATTCAGGGGCTTGAGGGTGGTGTGCCCCTCACCCATCATGGACTGGACAACGCTTCTGTGAAGAAAATTTCCCAATGTCCCATCCAAACATCCCCTGGGGAAACTTGAGGCTTTTCCCTCTTGTGCTGCCCCTTGTTCCACAAGCAGAGCCTGATCCCCACCTGGATCATTCAGGATTTGATGGCAAAGCAGCTCCTTCCTGCCCATTCCGTGGGTTTCCAGGATGCTGTTCCTAAACCAACTCGGCTCTCTCCTGATGTGCTCACAGGATTCAGCTCCTGCAGGATAATTTGACATTCCAGTACAGGCCCAGGATTTCAGGGATGAGGTTTGGTGGACAGCTCCTTGGGAAAGTCCTTTAGCAGCTTGGATGGATGGAACAGGACTGAGGACAAAGGTCCTGAGCTTTTTCTGTGCCCTCTGTGCGTCCACCAGGCTGCAGGTGCTGCCACAGGGAAATGCAGGGTGCTAAAATTGCCTTTTTGCCCCCCAGAACTTCGTTAACTTCATCAAGAACTTAATTTGAGTGTGGCTGCAGCCACCACCTGCCTGCTGCCTTTGTATCTGAGTGTCCACTGGTGGGAGCAGCGCAGGAACCCTTCCAAGAAAGGTAGAAAATGGGAATTTTCACTGCCAGAGCAATGGTGGGATGGGAGCCGGGGTGTCCCTGGAGGTGGTGGAGGATAAATCCCCCAGAGGTCCTGGCAGGTGACCCCATGCAAGGTCCTGCCTTGGAATGTGATCCCTGAGTGTGTTCCCAGCTCTCCAGCCCCGTTCCTTGTGCTGGGGAACCATAAAATCCCAGATTGGCTTGGGTTGGAAGCAACTTAAAGCTCATCTCCTTCCACCCCCTGCCAAACTGTTTTTATTTATCAATAAAACTCTTATTTCTGTCCTGAAGACAACATTGAGGTTGCTTGGAGCAGGTGAAAATGTCAGCTGAGGTGCTCAGGAGGGCAGGAATTCCCATCAGGAAGCGTGGGACATGCTCAGGTCCAAAAAAACCTCTCTGGGTCCTGCAGAGCCTCCCTGCCCATTATAAAGCATTTATTTGAAGTTAAGTTTTGTGTGAGAGCTTATTAAAAAAGTGTGGTTTATGGATTTAATTAAAGTTCTGCATATGAGACCTTGCTAATCCTGTTTGTGCTGCAACTGTATTAACGTGCTAAAAATCAATATATTTGAGTTTAAATATTTTATTATGGCAAGCTGTTAAATATTAATGATGTAACAAGTAATCAGTGTCACTGCTTCTGTCTGTTCCGGGGGAAATCTGCAGGAAAGGAGAACAAAAGCAATCTGCCTGCTCGGTTTGATGGTTCTTTGTGGCTCAGCTCAGGAATCAATGGTTCTTGGTGGGTTTGGGAGTCGTGAAAGCGTCTTGGAGAGGGAATTTCTGCGAGGGAAAGCAGGGAGAGGACAGGGGGAATGGGTTTGAGTTGAAAGAGGGGAGATTTAGATGGGATACTGGGCAGGAATTCCTGGCGGGGAGGGTGGGGAGGGGCTGGGCTGGAATTCCCAGAGCAGCTGTGGCTGCCCCTGGATCCCCGGCAGTGCCCAAGGCCAGGTTGGACACTGGGGCTGGAGCAGCCTGGGACAGTGGGAGGTGTCCCTGCCATCCAGGGGGGGCCCTGGGTGGGATTTGAGGTCCCTTTAACCCAAATCATTCCGGGATTCTCTGCCTGCAGGGGAAAGCAGCCATGGGAATAATTAAACTGTGCTGCTGCAAGAGCCTGATTAGGGAAAAAACCCACTGTGATCTTTGACAAATGGACTCAGCCCGGGCCCTTTCAGTTCAGCCTGGTTGGAAGCACAATGGAATGGTTCAAAGGAAACCCAGCAGCTCCTCCCTGCCTGCCCTGTACCCCCGACACCCCCAGGGTTTGGGGGTGTCCCTGTGAGGAGGGGACTCTGCCCCCCGAGCTCTCAGCTCTCCAGGACTGACATTAAGCAGAGTCCGTGTTCAAGGTTTTTTTTTCCCCAAAAATATTAATAAGAGAAAGCAAAAATACGCTTTGTGTGCGATGACAACATTGCATAACCCATCCATGTGTGTTTACCCAGCTCTGGCTGCACAGCTCTGCTGCTCCCCTGCAGCAGGTTCCAGCTGGTGCCTGTTCCCCCTGCACTGCTCCTCCTGGCTGGAACGGCCCTGGGAAGGGCAGGGCTGCTGGAATCTTACCCCGAGCTCAGCTGCTGCCCCTCCTGGCCCAGGGCATTTGCCAGGGGCTGAGCAGAGCTGGCACAGCTCTGTCCCCTCCCAGGGATGGATGTGGTGGCCTCGGTGTCCCCCTGGTCCTGCTGCCCCCAGGGAGATGCTCCAACATCCCCTGGACAGCCCAGCTCTCCATGGCAAACCCACAGCAGCAGATTCTGCCTGGAATCCTCCCCAGCAGCTCTTGGAGAGGAGGCACCAGGGCAGAATCCTGGGATCCCTGAGGTTGGAAAAGCCCTCCCAGAGCCCCCTGACCCCCCTTTGCCCCCTGCCCAAGGCTCAGTCACAGAATCCCGGGATCCCTGAGGTTGGAAAAGCCCTCCCAGAGCCCCCTGACCCCCCTGTCCAAGGCTCAGTCACAGAATCCCAGGATCCCTGAGCCTGGAAAAGCCCTCCAGGGTCTCCCAGCTGTGCCCAATGCCCACCTTGTGCCCATCCCCGAGCCCCCAGTGCCACCTCCGGGAATTCCTTGGACTCAAACCCACCCAAACAATGGCTTCGATTCCCCAGTGTGGCTCAGGCCACCACTGGGTGTGTCCAGGGGGCAGGAGGGCCTGGAGCTGTGGCTGCAGATGTCCCCAGGCACTGGAGATCCTGGATTTCGGGATCTGGCTCTGACCTGGCTGCAAGCTGTGAATCCAGAATTCCCTGCTCCTCCTCCAGCTTCCCTCCTCCCTCTCTGCCCCCAGCAAACAGGGCTCTCTGGGAATATTTGTTGCTGCTGCTGCTGTTGGTTTGTGGGGTTTTTTTGGTTTTGTTTTTGTTTTTTTGTTGTTTTTTTTTTTCCTTTGCAATTCTGCAACTTAAAAACACTGGAGCTAATTTAGCCTCCTGCATTTATTCTCCCCGAGTTCCCGAGTGCCCAGGCTGCTCCTGCAATTACCTGCAGCTCGGGGAGAGGTTTGCCTGAGTAATTAAAGGAAACAACGAGCACCAAGCAGCCTCAGCAGCCTGGACTGGAGCAGCGTGAGGGGACCTGGGGCACCCCGGGGCTGGGCTGGTGTCACCCGTTCCAGGTGCAGGCTCTGGGTGATGCCACCTGGGTCACAGGAAAGGATCCAGGTGTTCCCGGGCCTGAGCAAAGGATTTTCCCCCCAGGTGTGAGCTCAGCACTGCCCAGGCCAGGGAACATCCCCGGGGCTGCAGCAGCCTCAGCCCTGTGCCAGATACCAGGAGAGAATCCTGGAATGGGTTGGATTAAAGGGACCTCAAAGCCCCCCCCAGTGCCACCCCTGTCATGGCAGGGACACCTCCCACTGTCCCAGGCTGCTCCAAGCCCCAATGTCCAACCTGGCCTTGGGCACTGCCAGGGATCCAGGGGCAGCCACAGCTGCTCTGGCAATTCCAGCCCAGCCAGGAATTCCCAATTCCCAATGTCCCACCCATCCCTGCCCTCTGGCAGTGGGAAGCCATTCCCTGTGTCCTGTCCCTCCATCCCTTGTCCCCAGTCCCTCTGCAGCTCTCCTGGAGCCCCTTCAGGCCCTGCCAGGGGCTCTGAGCTCTCCCTGGAGCCTTCTCCTCTCCAGGTGAGCATTCCCAGCTCTCCCAGCCTGGCTCCAGCCCTGCAGCAGCTCCGTGGGTTCCTCTGGGCTCTCTGCAGCAGCTCCACATCCTTTTGATGCTGGTTTCTCCAGAGCTGGATGCCATATTCCAAGCTGGATCTCACCAAAACACCACGTGGACAAACGGTTTGGGAATGACAAATTTGTCTGTTCACAAAAAAAGAAGAAGATTTTAACAAAAAAGAACAGCTGTACAAAATCTCATTTTTAGTCTCGCTGTGGCCAAGAGCATCTTGTGGTTTAATGTGATCACTTATAATCTGAAGGCAGAAATCTCAAGCAATTTGATTTACATGAAACCAGTCAGAAATAAATTTTATGGAGCTGGAGGACTCGGAAATGTCAAACGCAAATGAATTGCCTGGAAGGGAAAGTGGTCTGGGAGTTGGGACTGGTACCTGCATGTCCTCGTGGCTGGTGCAAAAGGCTCCTCAAGATGGAATTAATTTAGTGGTGCTGAGCAGGGAAAGTGCACAGCTGGTGCTGCAGGCACAGAATATTTCCTTTATGATAATCTGCTGACTGCAGGTGAGTGAAGCTGCTTGTGAACCCACAGCAATTCACAGCTGATACCAGAGCCAGCAGCTCCAAGGGGAGTTTTATCTCAGAGGAGCAGAGGGAGACTGCTCACAAGGGGGACAGGACACAGGGAATGGCTTCCCACTGCCAGAGGGCAGGGCTGGATGGGAGATTGGGAATTGGGAATTCCTGGCTGGGCTGGAATTGCCAGAGCAGCTGTGGCTGCCCCTGGATCCCTGGCAGTGCCCAAGACCAGGTTGGACACTGGGGCTGGAGCAGCCTGGGACAGTGGGAGGTGTCCCTGCCATGGCAGGGGCGGCACTGGGTGGGATTTCAGGTCCCTTTAGCCCAAACCATTCCATAATTCCATGATACTTTTGAGATTCACTCCCCCTCTGCCCCACACCAGCAGGAAAAGCAGATTCCAGCCTCTTTACCACCAGGAAGCTTTAAATGACGTGCGGGGCAGAGCACGAGGAGGGTGCAGTGACTGTTCCCCACTCACATCCCATTTCCATTCCTGCAGGTCCTGCCAGGGCCCTGGGGTCGGGCTGGGCTGTGTCCTGCACACGACTCCAGGCCAGTCATGCCTGCCACGGCCACGCTCCGCGGAGCGACGGCCGAAATATGCAAAATAAACGTTATGAAAGCGACATGATTAAATTTTCTGACAGTGGTTGCCACGATGTTCAGAAACGCATGAAATGAATGAGGCTCGTTCGTGGCTTTGTTATCTCTGCCAGGTTGCCAGGGAGGGAGGGAGGGAGGGAAGGAGGGGGGAAAAAAATCCGGAGAATTAAAATAATTTCTCAATATGTTAGATAAATATCAGGGCTCTGGAAGAGGTGTGTGAGCAGGCATGAGAAATAGTTCAATTAAAAACAAATGGAAAGCTTCATCAGAGGGCTGGCAGGGGCTGGCTGTGTGCAGGGAGGGGAGGCTGCTCGGGTCCCAGCTTGGTGGGGACGGCCTGGAAGATCCTCCCAGCTGTGGTGATGCCATGGATGTTCCATCATTCCAGAATTATTCCAGCCCTGGCAGTGCCCGAGGCCAGGTTGGACACTGGGGCTTGGAGCAGCCTGGGACAGTGGGAGGTGTCCCTGCCATGGCAGGGGTGGACTTAGATGGGATTTTAAGTTCCTTCTAATCAAATTAATTTTAGGAGGAACCAGTTCATCTTCTCCATGAAGAAACATCCCAAACTGGCCTGAGCTCCAATAACTTGAATATTTTAAACCAAAAATTCTGCTTCTTACTGCATCTCCTTCAGGGTGGGGTCCTTGTACCCCCCGTCCCCATCACAGAATCATCATCCCAGGATGGTTTGGGTTAAAGGGACCTGAAATCCCAACCAGTGCCACCCCTGCCATGGCAGGGACACCTCCCACTGTCCCAGGCTGCTCCAGCCCCAATGTCCAACCTGGCCTCGGGCACTGCCAGGGATCCAGGGGCAGCCCCAGCTGCTCTGGGAATTCCAGCCCAGCCGCTCCTCACCCTCACAGGGAGGAATTCCCAATTCCCATTATCCCACCCAAATCTCCCCTTGCCCAATTTGAAGCCATTCCCTGTGTCCTGTCCCTCCAGCCCTTGTCCCCAGTCCCTCTCCAGCTCTCCTGGAGCCCCTTCAGGCCCTGGCAAGGGCTCTGAGCTCTCCCTGGAGCCTTCTCCTCTCCAGGGGAACATTCCCAGCTCCCCCAGCCTGGCCCCAGAGGGGCTCCAGCCCTCCTGTGCTCCATGGGAAGCAGAGGGAGCAGGAGCAGCTCCGAGCGGAGCCGTTTGCCCTTCAGGCTCTGCACTGAGCACATCCAACCATGGTGCTCAGCTCTATTATTTCTTTCCCCATGAATTGCCAGCTCAAGCTCAAATGCATTAAAATTGAAAGTGAATTTTGAATGCAGCCCAGTATTTTATCTGCAATCCTCTATCGTGTGCAGTTTGCTTGGCCCGCAGCGGTGAAATCGCTCTTGTCGACTGCATTGAAAATGAGGCAGAGATAATGCCGTGATTTTTTTCTTTATTCTGGATGATGGATGCTAAGCTGGCTACAAACTTGTGGTTTCCACATCCTCAGGGGCTGAGCCAGGGGTCCAAAGTGCCCCGAGGGCTGTCTGGGCACAGCCCAGGCACGGGGAAGGTGCAGCCGTGGATTTATGGGAGCAGCACGGGGCTCCTGGGGCTGGTGGGCATCACCTGGGGCAGCTCTGGATGCAGTTCTGGGAGGATCCCTTCTTAGGAGAGGGCTCTTCCCCCAGAGATGCCGGCACTGCCCAGGCTCCCCAGGGAATGGTGACATTCCCAAGGCTGCCAGAGCTCCAGGAGCTGCCAGGGATGCCCAGGGTGGGGTTGTGGGGGGCTCTGTGCAGGGACAGGGGTGGGATCCATGAGCCCTGTGGGTCCCTCCAGCTCAGGACATTCCATGATCCCGTGACACCGGGCATGGCCTGCAGGAGTCTGGAAAGGCTGATCAGTGAGGTGGGAGGAGGGAATGGCTGCCCAGGGAAGGAAGCCCCAGCCCCAGCTCTGCCTGCCCTGGCTGTGCTGGCTGCCTCATTTCTCTTCATTAAACAGCACCCAGCACTTGACACGACGGGATTTTCCGTGTGCAACTTTCAGTGGTTAATGAAGATTTGTTTGCAAGGATCTGAATAAATCCTGGTGCTGGGGCAGAGCTCATCAAACCCAGCCCGGCTTTGGGAGGATCCAACAGAGCAGACAGGGACTACAGCACCCTGTGGTGGCCCTGAACTCCTCCTGGAAGGATCCCATGCTCCAAGTGCAGCCCGTGGTCAGGAGAGCCAGGCTGGATGGGCTTGGAGCAGCCTGGGACACTGCAGGGTGTCCCTGCCATGCCAGGGGTGGGGCTGGATGGGCTTTGAGGTCTTTCCAACCCAACCCACTCCAGGATTCTGTCTTTCCTCCCAGCTGCCCTGGGCACTGAGCTCTAATTAGTTTTTTATGCAGTAATTGGGAAGGAGCTGCTGGGGCTGAGCCGTGGGTCAGGTCCCAGGGGTGGCAGGGAGCACAGCAGGGAGAAGGTTGAATTTTCGGAGGGAAAGGCTGAATTCCTCCCTCAGCCCGGGCTGTGCTCACAGCCCTGCCCTCCCTGGAGCAGCTTTGCTGTGCACCAGGGCTCTGATGGATCTCTCTGGCTCCCTGCAGGGCCCCAGGCGCCGGGTAATGGGCAGAAGTTTATTTGTGATGACGCCGGTAGTGCACAACGTTCTTTAATGATCCCCATAAAAGATTTAGGGGCAATGGAGATGAGGAAGGGAAAGATGCAAATCTCAGGCCCCGCAGATCTCTAATATTGTTTTCCCTTCAGAAGGGAAATCACCACTAAATGTCCTCCACAGCTTATTGTGCTCTGCCAGGAGCTGGGTTCTGCTCATTTTTCTGCTTCCTCGTGCACAGCTTCACTTTAAAAATGCGGTATAAAACCTTTTACCCTTTCCTTCCTTGCCTTTTGCTCTGAGGTGGGAGGCACTGGGGCTGCACAGGGCTGGGCTGGAATCACACTGAGCCCTGCAGGATTCACCCCAAAAACCTGCATTTAATCCCTGCTTCCCCAGGCCTGGGCTCTGTTTCCCTCTGCCCTCCCATGGGTACCTGTCGGAGTCCAGGGCACTCCTCTGACTGCCCTGGAGGGTCTGAGGTCCTGGCAGGGCTCAGGGACCCCCCTGCACAGAGCCCAGACAGACACTGTCCTGGATCTCGGGCCATGGGAGAGCTTTCAGCTTGGGAAATGAATGACAAGTCACGAGAATGTAACAAAAATAATAGTTAGTAATAGTAATCAAAGTGATCACACTTAATTAAGTGATCACGGGGTGCAAATGTAGAGTATTGGGGTTTTTAGAAAGGGCTCAGAAGAAAAACATGGAGGACCTGGGTGTGGTCCTTGTCCTTTTTGTCCTTCTCCTTGTCACCCATTTCTCTGCTGTGGTGGCTCCCAGGGTTGGTGTAGGATAGAGGTGACCTGTCTGACATTAGCAGTAGGTATTGGTGATCAATGGTCAATAAAGGATATATAAAACATGGCCTAAGAGGCTTTGCCCTGCTGTGGTGGCTCCCAGGGTTGGTGTGGGATAGAGGTGACCTGTCTGACATTAGCAGTAGGTATTGGTGATCAATGGTCAATAAAGGATATATAAAACATGGTATAAGAGGCTTTGCCCTCCTGTTGTGGGCGGGAGTCGCCTCCTGCCCTGGCTGCAACAAGGCCTTGGCAGGGCACAGAGAGAATTTGTAGATAAGAAATAATAAACAACCCAAAGAAAACCTGAAACGGCGACTTTTGACTCTTCTTGTGCTTCAGCACGGGGCATTCAGGGAAAAAGGACTCTGATCTGACATGTCTTGGGAACCTCAAACCCGAGAGGTACCCGTTGGGTGAAGCACACTGGTAACGAGATCCTGCTCTCGTTCACAGCTCGCCAGCAGCCAGGGAATTCATGGAAATAGGTCGGATATCACAGCCAGACCTGGCAGATCCTTTATTCTGTGCTGGGAAGCAAAAACCTCTGAAGGTTGTGGCAATTTTTGCTGATGCCTCAGCATGGAATGTTTTGGATGATCTCGGCGTGTCTTTGGGGTTGCTGCTGTTGGGATCTCACCCTGCTCCTTCCCCCCCCTCTGGAGATGCTTCCTGCCTGTTCTAAGAGTAATTATTAATTTTGTTGACGGAATTTTTAATTGAAACGGAACAGCCAGGTAATAAAAGATGCAAATCTTGAGGCAGTGCCTTCCTTCCAGTGAGACACTTCAGCATTTAGGGAGAAAAGCTCCCCTTGCAGGTCCCCCGACATTGCCACCTTTGCACAGCTGGTAAACCCTGGTCCCTTCCACTCCAGAGGGGGCACGTCCATGGAATGCTGCCTCTCCATTGCTGGATACAGCTCCTGCTTCATTTGGCATGGGACACACCAGCCTTGGCTTTTGGGGACAAGGGTAGAGCCTGCAGGGGATGAGAATGGGTTCTAAACACCTTTTTGGGGGCATTTGCTGCCCTAGCGGGGACAGGGTTGGAAGGAACACAGAAACAGGAGTTGCATTTTCCATGGTTTGGCATGGAATCATTACAGGAGATGAGGCCCCTGCCTGGGACAGGGTGCTCCTCCCAAACTGGCCTTTATTCCTCACAGCCACCAGTGGATTTGGTGGATGTGTCTGGTGCTGAACCCAACCCAGAGTGGATCTGGGGGGAAGAGGTGACAATTAAATACCCAAGGGTTGATCTGAGCAACCAAATTTGGGCTCCCCCCTAAACCACAGTGCTGGGGAAGGTCTGACTCCTGCCAGGCTTGGAACAAGGTCGCAACTTTAAGGAATCATGGAATTGTTCAGGCTGGAAAATCCCTCTGAGCCCATCGAGCCCAACCATTCCAAGCACAGCCAAGGCCACACTGCCCCATGTCCCCAAGTGCCATATCCACTGGGCTTTAAATCCTTCCTGGGGTGGGGACTCCACCCCTGCCCTGGGCAGCTGTGCCAGAACGAAATTGGGATGAAATTTTCCCAATGTGCAACATGAACCTCCCTCTTGTCCTGTCCCTGTTCCCAGGGAGAAGGACCCTCCCTCCTGTCAGGGATTGTGCAGAGCCACAGGGGGCCCTGAACCTCCTTTTCTCCAGCCTGACCAACCTGTCTGTGAGCCCATCCCCACTTCCCTCTGCCAGGTGCATCCCTGCCATCCTCAATGGGAGCTGTCACATTTTCCACCCAACTAGACAGAACAATTCGAGTTTTATCTGCAGCTCCTTTGCATATATTTTACTGAACACATTTTCAAATATTCTCTTGTCCTGGAGTGCCTTCAACAGCCTCTGTGGCAAACACAGTTTTCTCATTATTGCCGTGTTACTGATAAAAAGTGATGATAAAAAAGGAAGACAAAGCTTTCAGGTTGGATTAGCCCCTGCTCCAGGCTGTTCTGGGTGTTTTGGCACCTCCTCTCCCATGGGGGACGTGGGGAGTGTGGAGTCCTCTGACAGCCACCACGGACATGCTGGGATGGAAATGAAGGAGGAAAAGGAGAAATAAAGATGGGTATGTGCAGAAGGGAATACAGGTGACCTGGCCCCTGATTAGTAACAGCTGTGTTAATTACCCAATGCAGCCTCGCCCCTGATGAGTCACAGCTGTAGCCAATAGAGATCAGTGGGATAAAAAGGAGTGGGTGAGGTGGGGGGGGATCATGGGGCAGGAGGGGCCTGGGGAGAGAGAATCCCTGCTGTGAGGTCAGTGTGGGTCTGCAGTCAGAGCCTGGTGTTGGAACCTGATTGGTGACAGCCTGCAAACCAACCCCTGCAGTCACAGCCTGGCCAGGTAAAAGCTGCAGTCTCAGTCTCCAAACCAAGCCCTGCAGTCAGAGCCCAGCAGGAAATCCCCAGCAGTCAGAGGCTGCCAGGGAACCCCAGAGCAGGAGCTGCTGCAGCCAGAGGCAGGGAATGGTTGGAGTCAGGGGGGCTGAGCTGTGGAGAGGAATAAACCAGGAGCCTTTTCATGCTGGGATGAACAAGGAGTCTGTGTCTGGGCTCATTTCTACCCTCTAACAAGAGGGCTGCTGCAACAGGAATGAAACAATTTGTTGTCTCTGCCAGAGATGCCAATCTGGCACCACAGGGAGCTACAGGGGCCAGGCACAGCCTCAGTCCTGTGGCACCTCCCGAAATTTGAAGCCACTGGAGTGAGGGGAAGGAGGGAGCCAGGGAGGAGCAGCTCCTGCAGGGAATCAGTTGCTTTGCCACGTGTTAATTTTCCTCCACTTGCCTTAATGAACTGAGGCTGTTTCGTGCCCGTGCCATCAATAAATTTGACTTTTCCTTGACCTTCTCCCAGAGAAAGGACCACGCTGTGAACTGGGGGAATATCCTACAGAAACAGGGAAAAGAATCCCTGAGGTTGGAAAACCCCTCCAAGATCAGAGTCCCAGCTATGCCCAATGCCCACCTTGTCCCCAGCCCAGAGCTCTGAGTGCCACCTCCAGGGATGGGCACTCCAAACCTCCCTGGGCACTTCCAAGGCCTCAGCACCCTTTCCATGGGGAAATTCCTGCTGCTGTCCACCCTGAGCCTGCCCTGGCCCAGCCTGAGGCCGTTCCCTCTGCTCCTGTCCCTGTTCCCTGTGGAAGGGCAGCAGAGGGGAAACAGGGCAGTGCACATGGAGTAAAATTCAGCCTCTTTGCTCCCAAAGCCCTTTCCAGGAGCACCTGTGGCATTGCCAGGATGGATCCCAGCTGCCTCAGGGCTTTGTTAGGAGGTTAAGGTGGATTAGGGGTGATTACAGCTCCTGCTGTGCTGCTGTACCAGGGCTAATGATGTAAAGTGTTTATTTCATGCTCCATTTCTACGACTAAATGACTGCAATAGATAATGGGATTATTCCAGCCTTTTTCAGCTCCAGGCTGATGGCCATAAGGAACATGGGGAGTGTCATTATTAGGGGAAAAGTGCTGCTCAGGTATTTTGTGGTCATTAAGTGTTCAATCAGAACGTTTATGTGTCGTGGAATCAAATAAACCGAGGAAAATAATAACTGAGGAGTTACTAACACTTTATACAGTCATCTCAGTAACTCCTAGGAACCTTTTGGGATTAATTAATGGATGCTCTGCCCACTCTTGGAATACATAAAGCCTTGATACACTTTGCTCCTGATTTTGCCATGACACACTCCTCGAGTTCTGTTCTTTTCCTGGGTAGTTTATGGCCCATTCCAAGTGAAATGGCTCCGTGGTTCTGTGGCCTCCTGATGATGCCTCAAGTTTTATCTTTGCTGTGTTTCAGGCTCTGTGCTGCCCAGGGTGCAGCTCTGAGCTCACACTCAGGGTCACTCAGCCCTGGGCTCACACTCAGGGTCACTCAGCTCTGGGCTCACACTCAGGGTCACTCAGCTCTGAGCTCACACTCAGGGTCACTCAGCTCTCTGCACACAGCAGGGACACAAAACAAATCCTTCTCCTGCTGCACACCAAGGACAGCTGGGACAAGTGTTCAGCCCAAAAGCACAAACCAGGCTGGGCTGAAGGGAGAAAACAAGAGGGATGGGACTGCATAACCTGGAGCTGTAATTGGACAATTGAACCCCAATATGCAAATGGACCAAAACTTATAAAAGTGTCAGACCTCATGACTGGGGGTCCATTGTGTGTCCATTTGGTGTCCATTTGGTGTCCATTTTGTGCCCATTTTGTGTCCATTCTGTGTCCATTTCATGACAATTTTATGCCAATTTTGTGGCCATTTTGGGTCCACCTTGGGTGTAGCCCTGGCCAGGCTCTTGTCCTGCCCAAGGTGTGCCTTAAAGGCCTTTTAATAAATATCCACTTTATTCTCTTGGCTCTGCCCAGTCTCTGTTCCAGCTCAGCCTTCCCAAGGCATCACCACGGGCAGGGACACCTCCCACTGTCCCAGGCTGCTCCAAGCCCTGTCCAGCTCTGGCCAGGGACTTGTATGTCCCTTGAACTGAAAAATTCTATTAAATATATCAAGTACATAAAAATAAATTAAATATATTAATATATACACAAGATATTATGTATATTTGGGGTGGTTTTCTGTCCCAGTCTATGTAAAATTTGCCCCCAGCACATTCTGATTTTACCTACAAAAACTGGGCCTATGTACAGCTTATCCAATGGGGATCCATATCCAGTATTTCCCATTTTAGAGTAAAGGGAAGCTGTGGGATTGAGGAGAGCACTGGGTGAATGCAGGAAACCTTCCCAGCCATCCGAGAGGGAAAGGGCCATTATTCCTGGAAATGTTCCTTTTTCCTTCAGTCTCTTGGCTGAACCCTCCTGGCTCAAGGCTCTCCGCAGGTCTGTGTGTAACCAGCTGGAAAAACAACCAGAAAATACCTTTTCTTCTGCTTTGCTGCTTTTCCCAATCCCTGCACGCTCTGCTTTCATTCACAGGAAAACTCCCAGCGAGTTCCTTGAGAGTGGGGAGGGAAATCCCTGCTGGAAGAGGTGGCAAATCCCAGCTGGAAGGGGCATCGAGGAGCAAGAATGATCTGAGCTTTAATATCCCTTCAACCCAACCTGTTCTGTGAGAAACATTTGCTTATTTGAACTACTGAATTTTGTTTAACGAATTTCGTTGCAGATTATTGGATGTGGATGTGTGAGATATTTGTAAGGATATTTTCCAAAACGTGTTAATCTGGAGAAAAATGATCCAGGGAAAGAGGGCAGTGCCTCAAATGTAAAATATTGCTGTTCTGACTGATGGCAAGGGGGAAGGTGAGGGGAGGGAGGGCTGGCAGGCACAGGGGCAGCTCTTTATGCCACTGCCAGCTCCAGGTGTCGGGGACAAAATGAAACCTTGGAAAGGAATAATCAGTTCTGGAAAGGCTGATAATTATCAGGGTAAGGCAGGACAGCATTTCCATAGATACACAGTGGTGCTTCCAGGGAAAAGTGAGTTGGGATGGTGCAGGATGCCGTTCCCAGTACACCTGAGGGAGGAAATTTAAGGGTGAGGCAATCGATGAATACCCCTTAATATGAAAAAATGTAAAATGCATAAAATAAAAGTGCTGTGTGTTCAGAGTGTGTCCCTCTGTGGAGGTGAGGGACAGAGAGCATCGTCCTGGAGAGGGCTCCAGGGGCACTGCAGGGTGAGGGACATGGAAAAACACCAGGAAAGAGGGCAGGGATGAGGGGAAGGGGAGCTCTGCTGGCTGTGCTGCCTCTGCTCTCCACACACAGCCACGATGCCAGCGGGTCCTGCAGCCGCCTGTCCCCAAAGCTGTCCCCAAAGCTGTCCCCAAAGCAGTGCCCCAGCCCTGCCCCGCTGGAACTGGCAGAGCTGTGGGCTGTTGGGGAAGGTGATACAGGGAAATCTTATCAATATGATTGCTTGGCAACAGGTTTTGAAAACATCAAGCCTGTAAGTGAAATAGAAATGACAGCAGTTTTTGAGATGTGAAGGTATGCTGGACCAGGAGACAGGATATTGGGCAATACCTCTGACCATGAGGGAAGGGGCCTCCTGAGGAGGCAGAAGAGGGGATTTTAGAGATCAGCATTAAGGTTTAGAATGTAGCCCTTATGGAAATCTAGTCATTCTCATAGGCTGTATGTAAATTCTGTAGGATTTGTGTCTCACACTGGTTGGTCACTGTAAATAGAATATTCAACATGGAATGGGATAAAACTGACTATAACAGGAAATTCTCCCTCTTGGAACCATGCCATCAGCTGGGCTGGCAGCTGATGGCAGACTCTGTCACCCACGGCCCTTGCAAATAAACCACGTGTTCCAAGAGCAACCCTGTCTCCAGAGATCTCTCATCTGACCATCACAGCTGTGTCCACAGTGGGCAATCCCAGTCTCCAGCTGGGGAGCCCCTGCTCTGTCCCCTTGCTGCCCTTTCCACCTCCCCCAGCTCCCACCCATCCCCGGGGGGCACAAAAAGCTCCTGAGGCTCCCTGGGGATGTGCAGGCTCTGGTGATGCCTGAGAGGCTGGACAGAGTTAGAGAAATAAAGGGATTTATTAAAGGCCTTCAAAGGACACACCTTGGGCAGTGCAAGAGCCTGGACACGGCAACACCCAAGATGGGTCACAAGTTTTCACATTTTTATAAGTTTTGGTCCATTTCCAGATTGGGGTTAATTGTCCATTTACAGCTTCAGGTGATGCAGTCCCATCCTCCCAGGTTGCTCTCCTCAATTCTCTGTTGTTTGCACTTTTTGGGCCCGAAGCTGCAATGGTTCTGGGGCTGGAAAAGGACAGTTTTGTTTAACTGAACTGTGAGGAGAGCTGGCTAACACTTTGTATGAAATTCAGAGCTATATACCAATGCAGTGCAGAATCTGGAAAATATGGAAGCTGAAACTGAGGGTGTCACTTGATGCCTTAAGGTTTAGCTTTCATGATTTCAGATTCTGTACTGCCTAAGTGAGTAGTTCTAAGTCTCACATTAAGTGCTAGTAAGCTCTCTTCACAGAGTAGGGAGACAAAACAAACCTTTTCCCATTGGAGACCAAGGACAACTTTCAGGCCCAAAAGCACAAATAAGGGTGGACTGAAGGGAAGGATAGGACTTCACAACCTGAAGCTGTAATTAGACAATTGGACCCCAATATGCAAATGGACCAAAACTTATAAAAATGTAAACCCTCGTGACCTGGGTGCCCATTTTGTAGTCATTTTGGGTCTGCCTGGGGTGCAGCCCTAGTCGGACTCTTGTTCTTTTACTAAATATCTGCTTTATTCTCTAGCTCTGTCCAGTCTCTGTTTCAGGTCAGCCTTTCTAAGGCAACAACTGGAGCCAGCCCCAGTCCCATGGAAAGGGTGGCAGAAAGGGATCTGCTCTGGATTCCCACAGCTCCAGCTGGGAATGGGGACCCACACTCCATCCTTGGAGAGCAGCAGGGCCGGCACCTGCTCCCAACACTTGTGATTCATCTTGCCCGTGCTGAAAGCCCCGAGCTGGGCACAGAGGAGCTCTTTCATCCCGTGCTGTGCTCAGGGTTCACGGCCCTTCCCGCTTTGTTCCGGATCTGCCGCGGGAGGAGAGGGCGTTTGAGGCCCTGCTCAGGTGGTTCTGTAGTTGAAAAATGAGGAATGTTCCCCAGCAGGGCTGGTGGAGGTTTTCACTCCACTTTTCATCCTCTACCAACGTTCTGGGTCGTGTCTTTGTGGAGGTTTGGGGTGTTTTGTCTCCCGTTTTCTCGCTCTGCTCTGAAAGCTCCGGCATTTCTTGCTGGGGAAGAGCTGTCTGTGACTTAGTGAAGTGAAAACAGAAGTGATTATTTACCTAATGCTTTCAAAACCCTGCTTTGCTTTCCAGACGGGTGCTGGTGATCCTGGGCTCCTGTGTTTGTGAAATTAAATCACTGGTTCTTCACAGTTTGAATGGGATTTTGTTGGAACATTTCTTGCAGTTACAATTTAATCTTTCTTCCCTTTCACAGAATGATTCGATTTTGCCTGAAACAGGCATCAGATTAATCTGAAATAATGTTCAAACAGGTTGACTTGTTAAAAAAAAACCCTGACAGCTCTTCCAGTGCCCCTCCTGGAGCAGCCCTTTTCATCACGACTTCCAGAGAGATGGAAAGATGATTTGGGGACTCCTTTGAGTTTCCTGCAGGGAGAGTTTTTTCCAGCTGCTGTGGGCTTTACACAAAATCATGGAATGGTTTTGGTTGGAAAGGACCTCAAATCCCTTCCATTCCCACCCCTGCCATGGCAGGGACACCTCCCACTGTCCCAGGCTGCTCCCAGCCCCAATGTCCAACCTGGCCTTGGGCACTGCCAGGGATCCAGGGGCAGCCACAGCTGCTCTGGTTAACACTGATGGATGAAATTGTGTCAAAATAAAACCCCACAATGATGTCAAAACTCCCAATTTAAGGGGGTTTTGTTCTAGGAATATGTCCCATACAGCAGGAGGGTGAAGAGCACTTTGTGGTGTGTCCAAGCCCAGGTGAGGTCTCAGGCCAGGGCTTAAGGAGGATCATAAACATGTGTTTTCTTCTCCAAGCTGATGTTCACTGCAGTAATATTTTAATAAAATAATCTGGGAAAAAAAAAAAGCCAATTTATTTTTCAACATTAATTGTCCAGAACAGATAAAGCTTCTCAGATTTTGGGGCTAGGAGCGTGGTGGGGGGCTCTGTTGTGTCCCCCCCAGGTGTGTTTGCAAGAGAGCGTTCAAATCATCTGTCAGGGTGTTCCTGCCTCAGTGCCATGGGCTGGATTAAACAACCTCTCAATCCTTTTGGAAGATGAATATTTCCAGACTCCAGCTTCCCCGAGATGTCTGCGAGTGAGGAGAATTTCACAGGAAATGTTTGCTCCCTTTCACCCGTCACTAATCACCACACTCAGAGAAACATGTTGTCAAATAGCAGATGGTGCATTATTCTAGAAATAACTGATCAACATATGTTTACCTCAGACAGAAAGGCTGTGTTGGAAACAGCCAGGAATTATTTCATGTATGGATGAAGGAATGCTGCTTTCAAAGGGCTCAGCTCCCAGAGGGCACAATTAGCACATCCCAACATGGAGGTGGAAATCAAAGTTCTGCATCTCCACCCGATTTCCACTTGTTTGAGCCAGGCCTGGCTTGTCAAAGGATTTCCTTTTGTACTGAACAATCATCCTGGGTGTCTTGGTTTGAAAGACAGGTGTCTGCCAGGGGAAACCAGAGCCTCCCTGGAAATGCAGAATGTACACCCCCTCCCTCCAAATTATTTGAAATCAAGGGGTTTTCAGGCCAAGATACAGGAACATCAGTCCTTCAGTTGGAATATGACAAAATACAAAGGCAATAGTACAAGAAAAGAAAGAAACAAGCAAACAACACCAACAAAATAATGCTGGGAACACTGACAGAGTCAGAACATGACCTGACACCCTGTTTGGTCAGGGTGTTGGGAGCAGTCCAAAACAAATCCTCCTGGAGTGACAGATGTGGCTCCGTTGGAGTAGAGATGATTCTGTAGAAGGGTCCAGCGGTGGTGAGATGGGTCCAGTCTTCCTCTGGGGGTCCAGGGGAGAAAGCAGTTGCCCTGGTCTCCTGATTCCAGGTTTTATTCCGGCAGGAATGCCTGGCTCCTCCCAGTGGGTGGAGCATTGTCGCCGTTGTATGAGGGGCAGCGGTAATGAACAACATGGACTCCCAAGTCCTTCAGAAGGCTGTTCTCTAGTTTATTAAACAAAACACACCATTTTTATAGATGGTTACAACATAGCTGGACATGATTGGTCCTTTGATTAGCACCCCATCACCCTCATTGGTTAATTAGAAACAACACCTCTTTGCAAACGTCTTGTACACAAATTGGGAAAAACAGCAGGCGCAAAAGATTGTTTAAATTCTTTCTCACCGTTTCACAGACCAATGTTTTGGGAAGTCTTATCTCTCTCACAGGCCTTGCCGCTGCTCTGATGCTTGAGAATTTCCCTTGGGAAAAGCTAGCAGCAGCCAGCAGGCCAAATCAGACCCACGGAGCATCTCCCAATGGGTGATTTTATTTTGTCAGTCATGCAGTGAGCCCCGATGGCCCATTCACAGATGACATCCCCCTGGGGGGAGGATGGGTGGTGGAAAAGATAAGGAAACCCTGCCCCACCTGGTTGTTACCAGCTGCCCATTAACAAAAGGCACCCACCTGTTGCACTTGCTACACTGAAAGCACTGCACGAACTCTGACCCGGGTTCAACTAAGAGAGTTAACTTTATTACATCACTGACTCCATTAAAGAGTGTATCAAGCAAACCAAGTGGTTGGTAAGCAAAGTCAACACCTCTCCAATCACATTGGTCAGGACAGGTGTCTGTCTAGGGAACTCCTCCTCCACGAAAGAATGTAAACAATTTATTTACTGAAAACGTGCATGAGAAAAGCATTTCTGAAAGGTAAACATTAGAAGGCTGAAAAAGCAGGGCGGCACCCACTCCCTCCCCCAAGAGATAGAGAAAAAATCTCCCCAGCCAGTTTCAACAGATGAAAATAGAATACACATTTTTGGTTACGTGCTGCAACCCAAGGTACTGGATTAGGAAAATGCCCCATTCTTAATGTTATTTGTGCTCCATCTGCTCCTAAAAATTCAGGCACTGCATTCCCTCAGGGGGAGGAAGTGAATTGTCCATCTCCAAGTGATGTGGATCCCTGGAGAACTCGTTGCAATTTGCCTTTGCTCCCGTATAATTCCATTTGTTGATTGAAAATATGAGCATGCCTGGAATAAAAAAAGAAGCTTCCTTAATTTTGGGAGACTCGTCAGCATCGGAGGGGCTTCCCAGGGAGGTTTGGAGTGCCCATCCTTGGAGGTGTCCAAGGAATTCCTGGAGGTGGCACTCAGAGCTCTGGGCTGGGGACAGGGTGGGCATCAGGCACGGCTTGGACTCTGTGGCCTTGGGGACGTTTTCCAACTTTAATGATCCTGTGTTTACATGCTGGAATAATTAATTGAACGTGGTTTTTTGTTTTTTTTTTAGCATTTGGAATTTTTCCCTCAAAAATCTGCCATTTGCAATGCTGGAAAAAAATAAAATTCACTCTGGACTGGAAAGCAAAGGCACAGAACCAAGTCACCCATTAAAGAAAATAATTAATTTTCATTTTTTAAATGGACGAGATTCCTTTACAGAGGAGACAGAGGGATGAGTCTCTGTGAGCAAGACCAGTGTTTTCCATAGGGAACACCCAGCCATGGCTCTGATTTGATCCTGTGCTGCTCAAAGCCTGATCCCATCCCTGCCAAAATGATCCACCCTGGGGTGGTGGGGAATGATCACAGCAACAACTCCCTGTGGGAAAACAGCCCTTGAGGGATATTTCCAGCAGGCATCCTGCACAGGCCCTGTTCTCACACAGACAGCAGGAAAAAAAAAAAATCCAGGAAAATTTGAAGAGGACAAAAAATCCAGAGCTTTTTCCTCCAGCATTTCACCCGAGCTGCTTGGAATTTAAAGGCAATGGCATCATTTAATACCCACCAATGGATCTGGTTTTCCTGCATTTGTCCAGACCTTTGGAAACTCCTCATGATTCTCCAATACTCTGTGGAGGAGTGAATTCCACAAGTTAATTATGTACCTTGTGATTAACTCCCCCTTAAGCTTTATTTTCAGCTCAGTGCCTGGTGATTCCACAGGATCACCTCTACCCTGAGGAAGGAGGAATGTTTTCCCTCTCTGTGCATCCCTGCCCTGTCACATCCCATTTCCAGAGGGTTTCTTTTCCAGGCTGGGCTTTCCAGGCCACTTTGCTCCATTTTCCTCCTTTGTGGAGCTCCAGACCGACCCAGCGCTGCCCAGGACATCACTGAAAAGTCTCTGGGATACAAAAATGGGATTTCCTGGTGAAAATTCAGGGATTTTGTCTTTGAGCAGTGGCTGGGTTGGAACAGATCAAGTCTTGGTGCCTCACTCCCATGGGAAAGGGCCTGGAGAAGCCAACAGGTGTGGGGTTGTTCTCTTTAGTCAATAGAAATATTGGAATCTTCCTCTCCTCCCACAGAACAGGGTGGAGGCTGGTCTTTATGAATCATCCTGCAGATCCTCCATGTGCAAACCTGACAGCCTTTCCAGATGATTTTACAAAATATGCAAAATCCCAAACAGAACCATCCAAACAGCCCCAAAAATCCCTGTCCAATCCAGGCAGGTGTGGATTTCTCCTGTGTGAGAGCCCAAGGGGCTGCTTCCAAATTTCAATTTAACTTCCTTGGCAGGGAATTATTGCAATTTGGAGAACTTTTACCGCGGAGCTTTTTTCATAAGGAGAGGAGAAGAATTGGGATTATTGTTGGCCTGGTTCCCAAGAACAACATTTCAGTGTGATTGACAGATATTTTAATACATTTATATAGTTTAAATAGAATTTTAAATCTAATTTTAATATTTATGTATTATATTTTATAATGTAGATGTATATATTATATTTACATAAAGCATATAAATATATTATAGTTATAAATCTATATTTATATATTATAAAAACATATATTTATATATTATATAAA
>WAAE01023713.1:55442-66112 GCA_013400495.1 Nicator chloris | reverse complement strand
AAAATATATAATTTTTATATAAAAATTATACACATATCTGTACATACACAGAAATCTGACTCTAACCTAACGCTGCTGGGGGTTAGATAATCATGGAATTGCTTAGGATGGAAAAGCTCTCTAAGATCAAATCCAGCCATTCCCCAGCATGGCCAAGGCCACCACTGCCCCGTGTCCCCAAGTGCCACATCTGAGCAACGTCTGGCTGTTTCTCCCCTGACCTCCTGCATGACCAGATTGCATTAAAACTTGGGAAAAAATGTCACTTGTTAGAAGGAAATTCAAATCCAAAGATTCTTGTGTGGTCTGGGAGGAACATGCTGATGGCAAACCCCACCTTTCCACTGGGAGGGGTTTGTTCTTGTGTCAGGTGCTCAGCAGCCTTGGTGGAAAAGTGTCACTGGGGAAATAAATGTGGGAAAAGGGGCTGTGATCTGGTGGGATCCTGAGAAGAGACAATTTGGTTGCTCTCAGTCTGAATTTCAGGGACATTGGATGACTCTGACGCAAAATGGTCACAGCTGGATGGAAATAGGGACAGGGGAAGAACCAGAGAATTCTGGAATGGTTTGGGTTAAATGGACCTTAAATCCCTTCCATTCCTACCCCTGCCATGGCAGGGACACCTCCCACTGCCCCAGGCTGCTCCAAGCCCCAATGTCCAGCCTGGCCTTGGGCACTGCCAGGGATCCAGGGGCAGCCACAGCTGCTCTGGCAATGCCAGCCCAGCCCCTCCCCGTCCTCCCAGCCAGGAATTCCTTCTCAATCTCCCATCTAACCCAACCCTCTTGTGCTTTAAAACCATTCCCTGTTTTTGCAGCTTCCCGGGAAGGGTGAGGGCAGAGCAGCCCCTCCTGTGCACCATCCTGCCGTGCTGCTGCTCTGAATTCCAGGGTGTTTCATCCCGGCCGTGCCCTTGGCTCTGGGCAGGGCTCCTGGAGAGCTCCAGTTTGTGTTGGTACAAATCACAGCAGCCACAGCCCACAGCTTTCACCTCCATAAGATTTCATTTCCTTCCATGGGCACTTTCCCTTTCAGCAGCTCGGTGTTCTTGTGCTGTTAATTCCCCAAAAATCTATTTTTACCCAGCGGTTGCATTATCCCTCTATTCATACGAGCTGATTTAGAGCTAATAAAACCCTGATTATGTACCACGAACCAGGAGTGGGATTTCGTTTGCACTGAGATCTGGCTGGAAATTTGTTTCCCCACTTCTTTCATCCAAATGATTTCTTTGTCTCCTCGCCCTAAAAGATGCTCTGTGCTGTCTGAGCAATCATATTTAACTGTGACAGAGCAAATTAAAAAGGGATTTTCGGGCATCCACACAGCACAAATGAGGCTCACAGTTCATCTACGTCTTTGTAGGCAGCCACGGGGTGCTCAATATTTTTATTCGGAATTATGCACGTACGAGTGTGGGATGGTTATTGGCTCAGGAATTACAGCTCCCCCTCAGCTGCAGGCTGGGAGAAGCCAACCCTGCTGGAATCCTGGAGAAGAGGTTTTGCTGGAACGAGCCGAGCAAAAGAGAGGCGGGCGAAGAGCGAGGTTTTTGAGAGCGGAATTCAATTTGTAATGATGAAATCAGGAGGAAAAGGCCACAGTTCATTAAGGGGGGTTCTGGGAGTGCTGTGTGCTGGGAGCAGGGGACAGGCAGGGGAGGGCTGGGGACAACGGGGGCGGTGATCAGGGAATGTGTGGGATGGGGGCCCTGGGCATGGAGGGCACTGGGGGCATCCAGGAAAACAAGGTGGAGTGAGACTTGATCTGGGCATGAAGAAATATTCCATTCCATTCCATTCCATTCCATTCCATTCCATTCCATTCCATTCCATTCCATTCCATCTAGAATCCCACACTGGTTTGGGTTGTAAGAGACCTGAAATCCCCCCCAGTGCCCCCCCTGCCATGGCAGGGACACCTCCCACTGTCCCAGGCTGCTCCAAGCCCCAATGTCCAACCCGGCCTTGGGCACTGCCAGGGATTCAGGGGCAGCCACAGCTGCTCCGGGAATTCTGTTCCAGGGTGTTCCCACCCTCACTGCAAAAAACTTCTCCTCATATCTGAAATAAATCAACCCTTTATTCTGGAAAATAAATCCCCTCCCTTGCTCTGGTTTCCTCCACCTCTCCCTGTGATCCTGCAGGAATTTCTTCTTCCCAACTTCCCCAATTCCCGAGGTGCTGGGAGCTCTCTCACCCTGCACCACCGCCTTTCACAGGTGGCTCTGGGTCCAAAGCAAACCCCTCACGCTTGAAAACACAAATCCTGGAGATTTACATTCCGGAAAGAAAACAGGAACTCTCAAGAGTTCCAGCAGGATTTTAGATCCCACGACTTCAAGCCAATTTCGGGAACATTGGCAGCCTTTTGACTTCATTTCAGACACTTGGCTGTGGCTTTATGTCTGATTTATTTCCAAAGGGCTACACAGTGCTTTTGGTTTCTCCCCTTGAACCTAGAGTTTTATGTTTTTATGGATTTTAAAGGAAATTTACAGCAGCATTAAGGCACTGCTTTTTGAAGCAGGGTTTCAGGGAGAAGGGAGCATAAAAGTGTGGTTTGTGCTGGAAATCTGCATCCTCCTCTCCAATGCAAGTCCATTTGATGTTCTGAAGTGCTACAAAAGACAAAATGTTCAAAACCTGCAGCAGGAGATGAAAGCAGCTGGAAAGATTTACAAATCTGAACTAGAAAATGCACGATAAAAGACAAAAGGATTCCTTAACGAGGACTCCCAGCTCCCGGGGTCACTGCCAACCTCCCAGCTGCACCAGGAGCTCCCAGTGCTGCCCCTGATCCTGCAGCTCCCAGCTGAGCTCTCCCTGTCCAAGGCACTTTCCTCCAGTTATTGACCAGTTATGGACCAGTTATGGACCAGTTATGGACCAGTTACTGAGCCTTTGTGGGCCCCAGGTGTTGTTGGGAGCCAGTGCTTCCAACCTTCTCCCCGAAAATCATCTCCTTTCCAAACAGCAGCAGTGCCTCAGCAGCCTCTGGGACATTCCTTCCCCGAATACTGGTGGAAGAAAAGAGCCCTGTGGGATTTCAGACTGACAGCACAGAGGGCTGGTGTTTATCCAAGCAGTTTGCTGCTGGAGCTTTTCCCGTTTTCCAGCCTTCCCTGCGCTCCTGACCCACCTGCACAGACACCACAGGGGCTGAAGGGCATCAGCAGCTCCTCAGCCAAGGCTCTTCCAGCTGCAAAGGTGGGAAAGGCTGAAGGCCCCACATTCCAGAGGTTCCAGCTGGATGGGATTTGGAGCAACCTCATCCATGGAAGGAGTCCCTGCCCTGGGTGGGATTTAAGGTCCCTTCCAACCCAAACCACTCTGGCATTCTGTGCTAAGCCAAGCTCTGCATTCACTGGCGTTTATCCCTCGATTCTGTTTTCCTCATTTTTACTTTCCTGCGTGGCTCAAACGCTGTGCAGGGATTTCAGAGGGGTGGGACTGCCTCTGCCCAGCCCTTCCCCACAGCAGCATCATCCCAGTGCTCCCAGCTCCCCTCTGTCCCTGGCTCCTTCTGGCTGTCCCCTTTGCAGGGGGATGTGTCCCTGGTGGCAGCCCAGAGGGTGCAGGCCTGGATAAACCAGCACCAGCTGCATCTCCTGCTTTAGAAACAACAGGAACACTTGTTTTGGAAATAACTGTGAAACTTGGGAGCTGAAGTTCCTCTTGGAGAACAATCTTCTCTCTTGTGCCTGGAGGCTCACAGATAGCAGCACTCTGCTCTCAGATAAGGACACTGGATGCCTTCACCTGGCAGGGGGAGGCCACAGATGAGGACACAGCCTGCTCACCACTTCCCTGACACTTTTCCTGCGCTTTTTTCCTCCCCAGGCCATTGCTGGAGCAGAGAAACCTCAAGGAAAATCAGTGTCCATTGGCCATAGGCTCAAAATACACAAAGCAGCTCCAAACCAGCAAAGGGAGCTGAGCACTTTGGGAAGATCCCCTGCATTTCCTGTGGGGTGATGTGTGCTGGGATATTTCCTGGTGATTTGCTTTCAAAGCAAGGGATTCAGGCTTGGCCAAGCGAGGAGGGATGGATTCCAGTGCCCGTGGGATTTTTTCCTTGGCAGCTGGCACCTGGAGCACATCCCCTGGGATCTGGAGGAGCCTCTCCCAGCTGAAATGTCCCACAGCTGGAGTGGAAATGGGATTGAAAAGGGAGATGTTTGCAGAGGAAAGGAGGGTGGGTTGTGTCAGGGTGAAGCAACCAGGATGGTGAATCCCTTCTGTTCCTGCAAGAGCTCCCTGGAAACCCCCTGGCTTTTCTGAGCACCCCTGTGCTGATGGAGCAGGAGAAGAGACTCTCCATGCAGCACCTTCCAGGTTCCTGTCCATCAGGGGTTCTGTGCAGGAGGAATGGCTTGTCCTGCGGAGTCTGAGCTGCTGGTTTGGGGCTGGCCAGGAGCTAAGTGTTCATGTTGGTGTGGATGAAAAGAAATTCCTGTTCAGGCTTCAGAGCTGTACCCCAGCAACCTCTCAGCTGAGGGATGAGGATGGAGTCCATGGGATTTCAAATGCTTGGAATGATTTGATATTTCCCCTCGGGAACAGCTTTTAAAAAATTGCAATTTTCCAAAAATGCCCTGAGCATCTGAATCTGGAGGGTGCCTCCTCTTATTAAATCCACCTGCCACAAGGGCCAAAAATTCATACTAAACAAGGCAAGTAAAAAGCAAATCCCTTGTTACCAGCTGGAGTAGGAATCTTCTGTCCCTTCCTCTGCCCATGTGAGCCCAGGGAGATGTTCCTGGAGGGGCCTTGGTGACCCCGGGGTGCCAAGGGGCAGGATGAGGAGAACGTGCTCACCTGGACACACCTGGCAGCAGGGACCCATGGAAAGGGACCTCAGCTGTGGCCTGGGCTGGGGGGAAATCCGTGTGCAGGGCAGCTCTGTGGCAGGAGAGTTTAACCTGCAGGTGATGGAGAGGAAGCACCCAGGGAAAGCAGAGTGAGGAATTGTGGAGGAGTGGAATCCTCCTCCCCTCGGGGCTGCAGCTGGGGAGCTGCCCTGTGTCCTGCAGTGGGAACAGGGCAGGATTGTGGTGTGGGAGAGTGTGGGAACGCCCTGTGGATCAGGGATGAGGAGAAAGTGAGGTCCCTGTGGGAAGGGACAGGCAGGGAAGGGTTGTTTCACACTGTGGGTTTGCTGTTTGTCTGTGTAAATCATTTTCTGGCCTTAATTCCTGAGGTGCCACGAAGTTAAAGCTGGCAACTTGCTGATCTGCTGCATTTATTTAAATTAAAACCAGGAATTCAGCTCTATTTTAGTGAGGCAGTCATGTTTTCCTTGTGTTACCTTTGCAGGAAGCGACAGGGATGGGAATGATCTGTGCTGCCTCCTTGGGAAGCAGTGCTCATCCAGCATCAAACCTCTCCAGACCCGCAGCAGAATAACAAACAATTAGTTTGCAGAGCAGGGCTTGGAGCTGATTGTTGTAATTGAGGATGCAGCAGAGAGGCTCTGAGCTTTTGCCAATTTCTCGGGCTCCTGCAATTTTCTCCCGGGAGCTGATTGCCAGCAAGAGCCATGGCACCTTCATTAGCTCTTCCTGAACTTTCCACGGAGCTGGGGAAGCAACCACGGCGTGCTGGGAGCAAGGAGCTCTGTTTGCTTGTCAGGATTCCAGGCAGTGGCCCAGCACTGAGGATGGGAATGTGTCGCACTTTCCACGCTAAAAACACTGCACGAACTCCGACCCGGGTTCAACCAAGAGAATTAACTTCATTACATCACTGACTCCATTAAAGAGTGTATCCAGCAAACCCAGTGATTGGTAAGGAAGGTCAGCACCTCTCCAATCACATTGGTCAAGACAGGCGTCCATCAAGAGAACTCCTCCTCCATGAAAGAATGTAAACAAGATAAAACTACGTGTAAGCAAATCCATTCTTTACAGAAAAGTGTGTGAGCACAAGAATTTTCAAAGCAGGGAGACAGGAGTGGGTTTTTTTCCTCTGCTCCTATTTCTGAACTCAACCCGAATGCAAAATCCCAAATGTACCTGCACATCCTAAATCACCACTGGAAGAGCACAGGGGGAACGGGCTCAGCTCCTCTGCCAGGCTGTGCAGGGCCTGGCAGCAGGAGGGACATGGAAATGTGCTCCTGGGAAGGGGTTCAGGAATCCCTGGAGGTGGCACTCAGAGCTCTGGGCTGGGGACAGGGTGGGCATTGGGCACAGCTGGGACTCCATGGGCTGGGAGGGCTTTTCCAACCTCAGGGATCCTGGGATTCTTAGAGGATGGGACCAGAATCTGCTGCAGTTTACCACAAACTTCAACCAAGGCTCTGTTTTTTCCTTCAGAGCCAGGTTTTCCAAGGCTGCACTCCCTTTCCTGACCTCCTCCTTTGATGTGCTCAGCTCTGCCATCCTGGATCAGGGAGCCAGTTTCCTTCCCAGCCTGAAGGATCCTGTGATTCCTCTTCAGGCACCCAGGGAAGGTGGCCCAGCCTCTCTGCAGTGCTCTGAAGTGTTGCACTCATCAAGGCTGCTGAATAATTTAGGCAGATTTGTTTCACTTTTGTGGTTCATTGTCTTTCCTTGATTTCTCATCTCCTTGCCCATGACAATTATTCCTGGAGCCTGGGAGGTTCAGGGAAAGCCCCCAGGCTGCCCCAAGGCCGGGGTTCTCCCCAGCCCTGCTATTGATCCCAGCCTCTGGAAGGTGTCAGGATCCCTAAAAAGCACGGGGTGGGTGCCCAGCCCTCGCTGCCTCTTCCAGAGTCTGTTTTTAATACCTGAATTTTCTGTGCAGCCAAAGAAACAGCTCCTGCCTCGCTCAGGGGTGGCCTCAGTGCTGGGATGGGAGGTGTCAGGAGGAGGATGAGATGGTGGCTGGGCCACACTGCCATTGCTGGTTTTTAAATAAAATTTATTATTGACACACCTGGGGACTGGGCTCGGCCCTAAAATGTGGGGCTTGTGCAGGTGGTGGGAACTGGAGACCCCTCAGCCTCCCTGCTCTGTGGTTCTTGAAGTTACAAAGGGAGACTTCTGCATTTTGTTGGCTTGCCTGGGTTATATCTCAGTGTCCCTGTGACCGTGCTCGATTATCAGCTAATAAAGACCCATTTACCTCCTTGCCAGGAAGCTGCAGCCCTGGCAGAGCAGAGATTCCCATGAAATCTCCCCAGGGGCTGCTGCAGCCAGACCCTGCCCTGCTCCCCATCCATGAGGAGTCACCCTTCCCCAAAGCTTTACTTTCTAACAGCAAAATTAACAAAAATGCTGAAAGCGTGCTGGAGAAAGCTATTTTTAGATATCCCTCTAACATTTCTGACCCCAAACTCCCGGGGGCTGCGGCATGTGGTGTCCCTGCCCCTTCCAGCTGGGAATGCCCACTGTTCTCATCCAGCTGTAGCCTGGTCTCCACGACAGCTGGAATGCTGCAGGGGAAAGGAAGCAGAGCGTGCCTGGCATTGGGAATAATGAGCTTTTCCTCACCTTGCCTCGTTTTCTGCGATGTTCAGACACTCCTGAGCTGGGCTGGATCCTGCCTGTGCCCTGCCGGTGCTGGGTGCTGCTCTGGCAGGACCTGGCAGCTTTTCCTGCCCCCAATAAAACAGCAGCACGTTTAAACCCCCCCGATGCTTTGGGCAGCAGCTTTTAGTGAGACCCAGGCAGTTTCTGGCAGCATTCACTGTCCCTTTGTGCCTGTTTACGTTTAACTGATGGCTTTTCTTTCTCCCCAGAAATTCTGGTGGTTTTTGGAGGCTCGCTGGAAGCCCAGGGCAGGAGTTTGCTGGGGTGGCCCGGCCTCGCTGGGCTGATGCAGGGAACATCCACACTCACGGGGGCTGGCAGGGACAGGGAGACTTTGCTTTCCTCTTCCCCGGGGTTGCTGCTCCAAACGAGACCGATTGCCAGCGGCAGGGGCTGCTTTTCGGGGAGGGAGAGAAGGGAAGGGAGCAGGGCTTGGTGGGGCTCCAGGGAAGCTGATTCTTGCAGGAGCAGAGATTTTCCCCGGGGTTGAACCCCAGCTGTCACACAATCCCCCGCCAGCCTCTCACTCGCTGTCCCAGTGGGATGGGGAGAGATTTGGGAGGGTAGAAGTGAGAAAAGCCGTGGGTTGAGACAGACAGCTTGGTCGGAGAGGCAAATCAAGGCGTTCATTTCCCACTTCCCACAGAATTCAGCCATCCCCTGGGTGGGTTCAGCCATGCCCTGGATGGGTTCAGCCATCCCCTCGGTGGGTTCAGCCATGCCCTGGGTGGGTTCAGCCATGCCCTGGGTGGGCTCAGCCATCCCCTGGGTGGGCTCAGCCATCCCCTGGGTGGGCTCAGCCATGCCCTGGGTGGGCTCAGCCATGCCTTGGGTGGGTTCAGCCATCCCTTCAGTGGGTTCAGCCATGCCCTGGGTGGGCTCAGCCATCCCCTCAGTGNTGGGCTCAGCCATGCCCTGGGTGGGCTCAGCCATGCCTTGGGTGGGTTCAGCCATCCCTTCAGTGGGTTCAGCCATGCCCTGGGTGGGCTCAGCCATCCCCTCAGTGGGGTCAGCCATGCCCTCAGTGGGTTCAGCCATCCCCTCAGTGGGTTCAGCCATGGCCTGGGTGGGTTCAGCCATCCCCTCAGTGGGTTCAGCCATGCCCTGGGCAGCAGGGCTCCAGCACACGGCTTGGGAACACGAACCCCACACCCCAAACGTGCCCCCATCCCTCTCCCCCAGCTCCTCGTGCCAAGCACAGTGTCCCGTGGGCTGGGACACCCCTTGGGACAGTCGGGATCAGCTGTCCCAGCTGTGTCCCCACAGCCCCTGGGGTGGGTGAGGAGCAGAGCAGCCCCTGGCACTGTGCGGGTGCTGCTCAGCAGGGACTGACACATCCCGGGGGATGCAGATCCCAAACACAGCCCCAGCCAGCAGGAGGGATAACCCCACACTGACAGATCCCAAACACAGCCCCAGCCAGCAGGAGGGATAACCCCACCCCAACAGATCCCAAACACAGCCCCAGCCAGCAGGAGGGATAACCCCATATCAGCAGATCCCAAACACAGCCCCAGCCAGCAGGAGGGATAACCCCACCCCAGCCCCATTTCCCAGGTAGTGCTTCCCAACCCCTAATTAACTGCAGCTCCGTAATTTCTGTGTGTGGGTAGAGGAGCTGCTCAGCTCAGTGAGCACTAAAAATAGAGCTCAGTTAAACCCCCAGCCGGCTCACGAGCTCGGTTACATTAAATGTTTAATTAACAAATTTTCCCTGCATTACTTATGGCTGTTTATTCATCTATTGCTGTGTTTCGTGAATGATCCCGAGCTGCCCATGCTTGTTTTGTCACGTTTGTCATAAACCTTAAATTAGATTTTTTTTTTTTGTCGAGCAGGCGACATCAATGACTTTTTTTTTTTTTTAATTATTTATTTTGTAATGAGCTCCGGGAAAGGTTTTTCTTTCTTTCTCATTATAATGGAGCCATCCATTTCTTTTGAGGCATTGCCTGTATAAATCTAAAAGCTCTCAAAATGCCTCATTCCAGCTTTAATAGGCAGCTGGATTTTTTTTTTGTTTGGGAGCTACAGGAGCAGTGGGATGGTGATTGCAGCGAGTGAGGGTGAGCAGAGCCACAAGTCCCCTGCAGGGATGTGCCAGCCCCTGGGCTGGGGACACCCCTTCCCTGCTCCTCATCCTCTGCTTGTCCCCACACCAGGACAGGGCCACGGCATCCAGGAATTCCTGTGGTGTTCTGGAGGGCAGGGTTTGGGTCGAGGGTTTGTGGCTCTCATTTTGGCTTTTTCCTAGAGACTGTGGCTGATTTTCTCAGCTGCAGTGATGTCCAGGGCGATGATTTTCCCATGGGCAACCTGGGGAAAGATTGTAAACAAATGGAGCTGGCATTTGTTATCTTGTTTACATGTAGAGAAGTGTTAATTCTAATTAGCCAACCATGGTGATGGGGTGGTGAACAACGGGCCAGTCATGTCTGGCTGGGTGAGAACCCGAAAAGGAGGTTTGTTTGTTAATAAAGTGAGAGTTCTTCAGCCTGGAAGAAGTTGGGTTTGTGTCATTTGTCCACTCAGGGACAGGGGTTTGGGTGTCAGCAGAGGAAAATGAGGGGAGAGGAAGCTGCAGTTTGGTGCTTTTAGAGTGAAATTTGTACCTTTGTCTGCACCTGAGCCAAGGCCGGGCTGGATGGGCTTGGAGCAGCCTGGGACAGTGGGAGGTGTCCCTGTCCATGGCAGGGGTGGCACTGGGTGGGCTTTGAGGTCCCTTCCAACCCCCGAAAGTATCATTATGGGGGAGTGCCCACCCCTGGAGGTGCCCCAGGGATTCCTGGAGGTGGCACTCAGAGCTCTGGGCTGGGGACAAGGTGGGCATTGGGCACAGCTGGGACTCTGTGGGCTGGGAGGGCTTTTCCAGCCCCAGGGATTCTGTTATTCCATGAAATCTTCTGTTCCCTTTGCTGCCGTTGCTGATCTCTGCCAGGACAGGTTTCCCTCTGCAGGGAGAGGCCATTGGACCCCTCTGGGTGCCAGGCCCAGAGCTGGGTGTCCCTGCTGACCCAGAGCTGGGTGTCCCTGCTGGCCCAGAGCTGGGTGTCCCTGCTGGCCCAGAGCTGGGTGTCACTGCTGGCCCAGAGCTGGGTGTCCCTGCTGGCCCAGAGCTGGGTGTCACTGCTGGCCCAGAGCGGGATGTCCCTGCTGGCCCTGCGCGGGG
>WAAE01023713.1:20470-54905 GCA_013400495.1 Nicator chloris | reverse complement strand
CAGAGCGGGGTGTCCCTGCTGGCCCGGAGCTGGGTGTCACTGCTGGCACTGCTGGCTGTCACTGCTCCTGTTCTGCCTCTCAGGGGCAGCTCCCACATCCCTGAGCTGCCTCCCTGGACCAGGGATTTCAGCCTGAACCTCTCATCACGTGGCCTTGGGAAGCCTGCAGCATCAGCACTTGGAGCTGCTGCCCATTCCTCATTTGGCAGCTTCAGCTTGGCACATTGACTTTTAATTTACTATTTTTATTTTGTTTTATTTTAATTTTTATTTTATGTCATTTCAGTTTTCTATTTACTTTTAATTTTCTTTTAAATTTTATTTTTTATTTTATTATTTATATTTTATTGTTTATGTTTTGTTATGTTTTATTGTTTTTATTTTATTGGTTTTTATTTATAGTTTATTTTTAAATTTATTTTTTAAATTTATTTTTTAAATTTATTGGTTTTATTTATTTTTATTTTATTGTTTATATTTTATTGTTTACAGTGTTCATTTTATTGTTTTTCTTTATTTTTAAATTTCATTTAAATTTATTTTTTAAGTTTTATTGGTTTTATTTTTTATTTTTAAATTTTCATTTTACATTTTTTGCCTTATTTCATTTTCTTATTTAATTTAATTTTATATTACATTTCATCTTTCATTTTATTATCCCTTCCCTAATTTTACTTTACCTTATTTGCTACTATATTATTTTATTTGATTTTTTTTAAAATTTTGCATTTAGTGATACTGTACCTTATTTTCCCTTATTTCATCTCTTTTACCTGATTTTACCTCAGTAGACCAAGGCAGATGGCCTCGGTGAGAGATGATTTCCTTTTGCCACAGGAATGCTGCTGGGACTCAGCTTCCCGTGGGAAGTGGAGCCCAGCTGCAGTGGGGACTCCTCTCCACGCACAGCAATCAGCAATTCCCTCTTTTTTCCCCAATTCCGTCATTCCTGGCTCCCCTCTGGAGGTGGTGGGAGGGCAGGAGAGGAGGATCTGCATCAGGAGAGAACACCCCGAGCTCACCACAGCCCCTGAAGGATGAACCTGCCTCTAATTTACATTTTGGGGGTCATTAAGTGATAGAAATGACCAGATTTGGAAATTTCCATTTGCAGACAGCTGGATTGGTTAATGTCTTATAAACAGGATGGGATTTTGTCTAGTTGTAGACTTAGGATTTATTATCTGTCTGTATCATACAAGCAATAAGCAAGAGACACAAGAACACAACAAAATCCATGCAAAGCTAGATCAGAAACAAAATAATAACTGAAACAGAACATTTTATATTTTCTCAACTAATATTTTACAAGAAGAAGTTTAGAGTCATATTACTCCAGCAAATCAGAAAAGGACCTGTGTGGGTTTAGAATTAACAAAAGGTTTCTATAAACTTAAGAAACAATACACAATAATTCGTTATTTAAGGCTGGAACTTCTTCTATCTTTGCAAAGCATAGATCTAGGACATTTCACATTCTGAACCAGCAATCAGTCCTTGTTCTTGTACCTTATGATAGATATAAATGTATTCACTTGTCTCTTAATTTCTTAGCTTCTCATGGGAAAGTTTGGAGATTCTCAGCCTTTCTCAGCTTTCTGCCTGCTTTTTGAGGCTTTTCTGCACCTTCTGGGGTCTTTTGCTCTTTAGATTCTCACAGTAGACAAAGTAGTTTTTTTTTTTTTTTCCTCCTGGCATCCCTGGGAGGGAGGAGGTTTTTGTGGGGAAGAGCAGAAGGGATGGGCTGGATCCAGGGCTCTCCCTGCCTGGGAATGATGGAGCTGGGAGCTGCAGGCTCCCGTGGGGATGGGCAGGGCTGGGGCAGAGACCCAGCACAAACTAAATTTGCTGGGCAAGGAATCAGCTGGGCTGGGCAGAGCTGTGTCCCAGAGGAGGCTGATCAGTCCAGGGCTCCTGTGCTGGCTGGAGGGCAGCAACCGTGCAGGGGTTGCTGGAGGTTTTTGTTGTTATCTCACATTCCAAATACCCGTGGTTTTAAACTCACCCACTGCTCCAGGTGTGTCAGGCACTGGAGTTGATGATGGTTTTAGGGATGGGGTTGATTCCTGCCAGCTGAGAAATCCTTAATCCATCGTGGCGTAAGGGGTGAGCTCTGCCCCCCTTCCATGGATTAATTTTCCTCTGGACTTGTTCCAACTCCTTTGACTCCCTGGGGTGGAAAAAGAAAATCTCCTTTATCCCCTTGCGTTTCCTGAGGGAAGTCCTCACCAGGGTCAGGCGAGAAGAGACCATTTCATGGACAACTCTCCATGCTGGGATTTGGGATCCTTTCTGCTGCTCCAGCTGCTCCAAGGGCCAGCAAACCCTGGGGTCAGGAGCCCGTGGGCTCAGGTCGGTGACTGAGGACAGCTTCTCCAGCCTGGGGACTCCTCACACAAACCACGAGCTGCTGCCCCAGCCGAGGCTGCATCTCCACTCCATTTGGAGCAGTAATTGCCCGTTTTAATGAGCTGTCTGATGATGAAAGGATCATCACTGCCTCTGGGGCTGTCCCTGAGCTGCAGCCAGGGACGGGGCATGGGAGCTGATCCCGATCAGGAGGCTGGGCAGGGTAATTAACATCTCCAAGCTTTTCTCATTCCGGAGCTCTTCAGATGAAAGGCAATGGGAGAGAGGGATCAGCTCCTTATCCCAGCACTGCTCCCTGAGCACCCCGGGTGTCCTTGCTGTGACACTGAGCAGAGGGGTTCTGTCCTTCTGTCCCTGCTCCAGAGCCACGGCCAGCTGGCAGGACAGGGGTGTCCCATCCTGTGTTTATTGTATCCATCACAGGACTTTTTGTATTATAGATGGACAGAGTAGAGCACCTCTGGCTCTTCCTGAAATCCGGATATTGAGTACATCTGGAGGCAGACATTTAATGGAAGAAAATGAGTGGTGGTGATATTCTCTTCCTCTTTTTCCCACTACCTTTTTTCCTTCTATTTTAACCTGTTCTTTCCAGGGATTACGTGCAACATTGTGTTCCAGTGCAGCATTTCAATGGGATAAATACAAATAATTTATATTTTTAAAGTGCTTTTCCTTGTGCCCAAGAGGAATTGCCTCTCCTCTGGGGTGCCCAGGGGCCAGCAGCATCCTGGCTGTGGCACAGCATGGGTGACACAGCCGGTGACAATGCCTGTGACAAACAAACTGCTCCAAGCTGTTCTCAACAGCAGAGAGAATCAAAACCAGCTCGAAATTCAGCACTGCAGTGCCTTGTGAGGGCTGGCAGGTGACACAGCTCCTGTAATTCCAAGTACATCCTTCCCCAGGGTTCTGTGTGGGTGCCGAGGGCCCCTGGGAGCCTGTCAGCCAGGGGAGTTCATTTCCAGGGATAACACTTCTTCCCAGGGACGTGCAATGGGTTTTATTCATGGGCTTGCTTCGGTAAAAAGCTTTCAGATTTCTATTTCCAGTGCTCCCGACCTGGCTCCTGGTGCTTGTTTCGGCTTTTATCCACGTGCATTCCGCAGATAACGCTGGAGTTCGGCTGCTCTCATTAGGAGGGAGAGGAGGGAGCCTTGGAGAGGCACAACCTGAGCTCAGAAATGCTGGGCTGGGGGTGGGCACGGGCAGCTGGGGCCCTCCAGGGTAATTTATTGATTTATTCCCTGTTTCCAGGATGGGAGGTGGATGTGGGGACGTGCTGGCTGCAGAACACATCAAACACGGCTCAAACAGAGCAGGGGAGGAGAGGGGCTGCCCCTGGAGCCCTGGAATGTCCAAGGCCAGACCGGATATTGGGGCTTGGAGCAGCCTGGGACAGTGGGAGGTGTCCCTGCCATGGCAGGGGTGGAATAAATGGGATTTCAGGTCCCTTCCAAGCCAGACCATTCCAGAATTCCATGAAAACTCCGTCCCAGCCCTGATGTGGGAGGGACTTGAGTGCTGAGCTGGCCCAGCAGCTTTGGTGTCCTCCTCGTGCCCACTTCAAGTTAATTCTGCCTAAACCAAACCCAGATTGAGCTTCTGAAAGTGGGGATTAATGGGATGAGCCAAGCAGGAACTGGGAGGGGTGGGATTGCCCTGGAGAAACACAGGGCTGGACACCAGGGGAGGATTTATCCTGAAGGACAGGGCTGCCATAAGGACAAGGGGATTCCAGATGTCCGTGGATGAGGNGAAACACAGGGCTGGACACCAGGGAAGGATTTATCCTGAAGGACAAGGGGATTTCAGATGTCCATGGATGAGCTCAGGCTGAAAAGCAGAAGAAAGTTTCTGGCATTCATTAAAAGAAAGAATAAATCCTGGAAGGATTTATTCATTATTTTCCATTAAGAAAAAAAAAATTCCATTAAAGTTCCAGGAAAATAAAGAATAATTCCTGGACAGGAAAAGAAGGGGAAAAGGCTGTATTTTAGAGTCATTTAGCAGTCTATGGAAACAATCCCATGATGTGATCCTGTGGGAATACATGAAATATTCTGATTGGATCCTTCTCACAGGAGATTGAGAAGGCAGGAACAGTCATGGGGGCCTGGGGAAATTCCAACCCATCTTAATGACCCTCTATGCCCCAATTCAGCAAAATTTTCCAAACCCCAACATTTTAATGAGTGATTGTTCTTAAAAGTAGCTGGCAGAACAGTTAAAATAAACTCATCACTCCTCAATATTCCACTTCTTCTTCCTGGGCTTGTTTCCCCATATTTGAACTTTATTCTGGGAATAATAAATAGACTTTGCTGCACACGAGCAGTGAAAATGTCACATTAAAAGCAGGCTGAATATTTAACTGAAGTTTAAACTTGTCATTCAATGAGCTGATAATAAATGCCATAAGCTATTCAGCTTTCAAATTAAATCCCTGAGCAAATGTTTTGAGAGAAGGGGCTGATTTATCCCTGTGTACGACTTTATTTGCTGGGAAATTTCAATATCTAAGTCACAGCACTTCTGAAAAAAATGCTTTAAATCAAGATTTTCCATTGACAACTTAATCTGGTAACACAGGCTGATGAAGATGGTCTGGTATCTTGAATATTGAGTTATTTCCCAGTCTTCTATTTTTCTTGCTTGGAAATTTGCTTTGCCAACTGCCTAGAAAGTCATTTTTATTATGATGGGGTTTTATTTTCACATAATTTTGCAGGTTATTTACTGGGAATGAGAGGAGAATGGGGTTTAAAGAGATGTGATGGACACATGATGGATACCTCTCCTGTTTGCTGGTTTTTCTGATAGTTACAGGCAATAAATTCCAACTTCTAAGGCAAAGAAAATTATCCAAGGAGGAGCAAACCCCAGGAACCCTTCCTGAAAGTCCCTCAATGCTGCAGCTCCTAAGGGTGAGAGGAACAGCTGGAGAAATCAGTTCTGGGTTCACATCTGGACTGAAAATACCTAAATCTGGTCAAATATTTGTGATTCTTGTCAAAGCTCCACTCCAGCTGTGCCAGGAGAGGCTCAGGTGGGACATCAGCAGGAATTTCTCCATGGAAAGAGTGCGCCGGCCTTGGCAGGGGCGCAGGGAGGTGTGGAGTGGCCAGCCCTGGAGGGGCTCAAGGAGGAACGGGACCTTGGCGTGGGGGACAAGGTGGGGATTTGGAGGAGAAGGGAATACAGGTGACCTGGCCCCTGATTAGTAACAGCTGTGTTAATTTCCCAGTGCAGCCTCACCCCTGATGAGTCACAGCTGTAGCCAATAGAGATCAGTGTGATAAAAGGGAGGGGGTGAGCTGGGGAGGGATCATGGAGCAGAAGGGTCCTGGGGAGAGAGAATCCCTGCTGTGAGGTCAGTGTGGGTCTGCAGTCAGAGCCTGGTGTTGGAACCTGATTGGTGACAGCCTGCAAACCAAGCCCTGCAGTCAGAGCCCAGCAGGAAATCCCCAGCAGTCAGAGGCTGCCAGGGAACCCCAGAGCAGGAGCTGCTGCAGCCAGAGGCAGGGAATGGTTGGAGTCAGGATGGATGCGGTGTGGAGAGGAAACAACCAGGAGCCTTTTCATGCTGGGACGAACAAGGAGTCTGTGTCTGGGCTCATTTCTACCCTCCAACAAGAGGGCTGCTGCAACAGGGATTGGGCAGAGCTTGGACTCAATGGTCCTGGTGGGCTTTTCCCACCTCAGTGGTCTTGGGATTCTGAGAGGATGGGACCAGAATCCACCGCAGTTCACCGCAAATATTAACCAGGGCTCTGTTTTCCATCAGAGCTGAGTTTTCCAAGGCTGGATTCTCTGTCCTGACTCTTCCTCTGCTTAGTTTTCCCCTCCTGGATCAGGAGCCAATTCCCTTCCACAGCCTGGGATGCTCAGGGTGCACTGATCCACCACCAGCTGCGCTTCCACGATCAGCAAAGGACAGAGGGAGAGGAAAGGGAACAATTCAGCAACATTTCTTTTCCTAAGGTGGCTAAGCCTGGGCATGCTCCTGTTCCAGGCTTATCCCATCAGATGCAGGGAAGCTTCTGAGCAGAAAGGTGAATCCATGTCTGAAAGGAAGCTTAAAAAGAGAGAATTTCTGCCTTATACCCTTTAAAATTCCTAAGAAATGTGCTCGGAGCAGCTCATTGTGGAGCTGGCTGTGTGACACCCCAAGGTCTCTCTTGTTCCCAGCCTGTGTGCCACAGGATGAAAAAGAGACTCCATGGGGGAAAAACCCTAAATAGAGTTTAAAAAAGACCCCTTCAGGCTTAAAGCCTTGTGTTCTGTTCAGCAGGCTACAGCAATGAACAGTGCTGGTTCTTTTTTGTTCTGACAGCAGAAAAAACCCTCAGCAGGGCGTTTTCCCCTCCTGGAGCTCCCGTTCCAGCTCCGGAGCTGCTGTGCAGCAGGGAGGCTGCCCCGTGCCTCCCACTCCCCATGGAATCATCCCTTCCCACCTTCAGGAACCTCCCAGCAGCTGCAGCTCTCCCTGAGCCCAGGACTGTTCCTGTTTGTTCCCCACCCTGGATTTTGGTGGGGCAGGGTCTGGGTGCTGCAGCCGGACCCTGGGGACCCTCTGGCCTCAGGAGTCACCTGGAGCAAGCAAAGCTCCAGGGACATCCCACGGCCGTTATCCTTATGGAGCTTGGGATTTATGGGATCACAGAATTGTTTAGGTTGGAAAATCCCTCTAAGATCATCCAGCCCAGCACTGCCAAGGCCACACTGCCCCATGTCCCCAAGTGCCACATCCCCAGGACTTTAAATCCCTCCAGGGCTGGGGGCTCCAGCACTGCCTGGGGCAGCTGTGCCAGGGCTGGACAGCCCTTTCCATGAAGGAATTTCCCCAATACCCAACCTCCTCTGGCTTTTCTTTATTTCATCTCTTTTGATGTTGCTTCCACATCTGAAGCGCTGAGCTGGCCTTCAGGAGAGCCTGAGCTGGGCCTCGTTCTCCACCCACAGGGGGAATTCAGAGCCATCAGTCCACCACCCTTTCAAAGTTCATACTTTTAACAGGTATTTAATTCCTTCTGCCTTCGGGTGCCTTGAGGATCTCTGAAATTTTCAGATTTGAAGCTGGACGTGTGGCTGCCTTGCTGGCTGAAGGCTCTGTGTGCAGAGCTGTGGCACTGCCACGTGCTGCCCACTCTTGTCCTGCTCCACTCTTCCCACTAATTTATCTAAACATGGAGACAAACCTGATCCCTGACTGCCTCTCGAGGCACAGGTAAAACCCAGACAAGCACCCGTAAATAGGAAATTGATTTCAGATTTGCCTGCTGGGTTTCACTTCACACAGGAGAGATGGAGCCTCGGATGGATTGGTGCCCACCAAGCAGCAAAGGGGGACCTCCTGTGCCTCCAGGAAAGTCTCCAGCCTTTGGGAGGCTGAATTATCCAGGAGGGAAAGGAGGAGTGAAGGGAAATTCTGTGGCTTTGTTGCTTCAAGCAGGAATATTTAGAAAATGGAAACCAGGACTGTTCCAACAGCTTGGAACTTGTGCCGGGACCTCTGATCCCAGGAAGGGTCTGCCCAGCCGGGGGGGGCTGCAGGGTCACCTCACCTTGTTGTGGCACCTGGGGACATGGCAGGGCTGGGGAATGGCTGGGCCTGGTGCTCTCAGAGAGCTTTTCCATCCCAGTGATTCCATGATCCATGATCTGCCATCAAGCACTGTCGCACTTGCTACGCTAGAAGCGCTGCATGAACTCTGACCCGGGTTCAACCAAGAGAACTGACTTTATTACATCACTGACTCCATTATACAGTATAGCAAGCAAACCAAGTGATTGGTAAGCTAAGTTAGCACCTCTCTAATCACACTGGTCAAGACAGATGTCTATCATTTCCCCCATGAAAGAATGTAAACAATCTATATTGTTTACAGGAACATGCGTGAGAACAAGAACTTTCAAAGGTAAACATCAGAAGGCTGAAAAAGCAGGGTGACAGAGCACCAGCCTCTGTCTCTGTGTGGGACACTGAGAGCCCCGCGACATGTTCAGTGTGTGTGGGAATCCCAGGGACAGCCGAGAAACGATGAGAAACATTTTCAACAACTGATTTTCCTCCTAACAATCTGTGCCACCAGCAACGACCTGTTCCGTGAGCAGACCCAGAGCCACATTTCCATTTCAACCTGCACTCCTCTCCAGGTGAATTAGCAGAGGCTTTCTGTAATGCCCTAAATAAAACCTCCATTTCTCATGCCTGCGAGCACCCGGGGTTTTCAGGACCCACCCGGGTTTGGTGCAGGGAAATCAGCCAAGCCCCCACACCCACCACTGCTGCACGGGCAGGAGAGGTTTTCACACAGTGGCATGGAGCAAACTGGAGGAGCAGGAAGGGGTTCAGGAGAATTTCCTAAGTAGTCTCCAGTTCCTCGCTGCCATGAGCTCGTTTCAGGTTGCCATGGAGACGTGGAAGCAGCACGGATGGAGAGAGCAGGGTGGGATTTATCCCGTTCCTGCTGCCAGCCCACGTGGGTGCATGCTGGAGTCCAGGGCATGGTAGACACCCCCATGTACACCTTGGGGGTTCGGGACCCTTGTTGGGACCCCAGGAGGGCACTGCCTTTGGCTTTTGCCCATGGAAAGGGCTTCCAACACTCAGAGATGGATTGCAAAAAAACCAGGTTTGATAAAATGGTGTTTCAGTTTATCACAGGGTTTAAAAATGTAGTTTAGGATTTTTAGGATGGAGGTTGAAAAGGGCAAGATGGAGCATTTTGGGCGTGGTCCCGAGATCTTCCCTTCCTTCTCCATTTTCTGCAGTGTGTGGTGGCACAGAGTGATTGGGTGAAACGGTTTGAGGTAAAAATATCCATTAGAGAAGTAGGTGGTCATAATTGGTACAGAATTATAAATATAGTACATTTGGGACCTTGGTTGGGTCAAACACATTTATAAGGCCTTGAAAGTCCCTCCCTGGCAGCCATTCCAGCTGTGTTTTCAAAGAGATCACACCTTGTACTCGAAGAGCACTCAACTGTGAGATAAGAAGGAATAAACAGCCTGAACAAGAAGCTGGAAGTCTCTTGTCTTCTCCTTTCTAGCTCTGGTACTATCTGATCTTGGAGGCAGTTAGCATTCCAAGTGGTGCACGTGGACCCCATGGACAGGGACTGGGCCATCCTGCCCCTCTGGTGTCCCAGAGGCCACATCTGCAGTGTCCAGCTGGGAATTGGGGCATCCAGCACTGGGCTCCCCCGTGCTGCCTGCTGGAGGCAGAGAATCCACGGCAGGAATGTGATCCCAGCACGTCTGCCCTGCCTGGCAGTCCTGCAGGGAACCCCAGCCGTGGGCTCTGTGCCCCTGGGCAGCCCAGGTCTCCTCCTTGGGGTGCCCTGATCCCAGGGGATCTGCCAAAGCTGGGCTCTGCCCCTCCCCATCCCTGGAAATGCAGGTAAAGGCACCTGCTGGCTTTAAGGAATTGAAGTCACGGCAGAGAAATGGGAACCTTTGGAGGGTTTGTGTTACCTGGTGCTCAGCTGGGCTGGTTGTGGTGTGTGAGTACCTGCAGGAATTTCCTGCTTCTGGCCTGAACTCGGCTCTTTGCAGCCTCAGCCCCCCAGGTCTGAGACATTTGTGTCCCAGATGGAAACACTCTGGAGTGCCAGCCATCCCACACTTCTGTAGGCACGTGGAGCAAGGATCAGATTATTCCTGAGCTCCCTCCTGAACTCACTATCCTTTCATAAAATCAGAAAATCATGGAATCCTGGAATGTTTTGGGTTGGAAGGACCTTAAATCCCCTCCAGTGCCACCCCTGCCATGGCAGGGACACCTCCCACTGTCCCAGGCTGCTCCAAGCCCCAATGTCCAACCTGGCCATGGGCACTGCCAGGGATCCAGGGGCAGCCACAGCTGTGCCAGGGCCTCCCCACCCGCCCAGGGAGGAATTTTCCCCAATATCCCATCAATATTTACCTTCCTTCCTTTCCTAAGGGACATATTCCCACCCCTTTTCCCTCTGCTGTGAGCCTTTCCTGATATTTGTCTCAGTTTTGGACAAACTAGGAGGGAACATCCTGAAATGAATGTGTCCCCTAACAGAAGGCAGGTTTCTGTACCTGGCAGGTCCTGCAGGTCCTGAAGTCCTTACAAGGCTCCTGATGGATTGGCCACCACTGGAAGTTAATAAAACCAAGCTTCTTGCAAAGCTCCGTGAGAATCAATTGCAGGAAGCTGCAGGGTTTGTGCCGTCCCCGTTCCTTCAGGGCTGCAGTTTCAGTGTTTTCCCCACATAAACGACACCCTGTGTGCTGCTGGGAGGCTGAGGGTGACGTTGGGGTGAGGGTGGCACCTGTCCCTGGCACCCCAGCCCTGGCACCAGGCAGTAACTCCCTGCCATCATCCAAGACAGGATCCAAGTGTGTCCCTGCCACACACGTTCCTGGAGCCAAGCTGGGCAGATTTCAGCTGAGCTCCTCGTGAGGCAGCCCAGGGAAGTTCTGCTATCCATCTTGGAGCAGGGCTGGGGTGACACAGGGCCTGCTGACTCAGCACATGCCCCCTCCCCGCTTTAATTCAGCTCCCAGATAAATCACAGAGGCTCTCAACAATCTCTCTCTCCCTGCTAATTGCCCAGGCTCTCAGACAGCTCCGTGCCCCGCTGCACTTAATCAGCACCCAAACCGAGCTGCCTTGCACACAGCTGAGGATTTACCCAGCCCATCCCATCCATCTTCCCAGCCCTCCCAGCCCAGGGCTGCCTGGCTGCTCCCCCTGGATCCGGGCCAGAGCACTCACAGCCTCCTTCTCTGTGACACCAGAGCTGGGAAATGGGAGCTGAGGGCCTTTAGTGCCTTCAGAGAGCTCCTGGGATGCTCCTGCTGTGCCTCCCAGTCTCCCTCCCTGTGCTGGGTTTGGCTGAAGTCTCCTCCAGGGTGGAGCCTTGCCTGAGGGTCTGCTGGGTGAGAAGCTGGATGTGCTCTGGTCGTGTGCTCTGACAGCCCAGAAACCCCAAATTAATTCTGGGTTGAACCCTCAGCGTGGGCAGCAGGAAAGGGGGAATTCTGCCCCTGTGTCCCTGTGCTCAGGTGAGGCCCCACCTGCAGAGCTGCCCCAGCCCTGGGGGCACAGCAGGACCTGGAGTGGCTGGAGAGAGCCCAGAGAGGCCCTGGAGCTGCTCCAGGGCTGGAGCCAGGCTGGGAGAGCTGGGAATGTTCCCCTGGAGAAGGGAAAGCTCCAGGGAGAGCTCAGAGCCCCTGGCAGGGCCTGACGGGGCTCCAGGAGAGCTGGAGAGGGGCTGGGGACAAGGGATGGAGGGACAGGACACAGGGAATGGCTTCCCATTGCCAGAGGGCAGGGCTGGGTGGGAGATTGGGAATTGGGAATTCCTGGCTGGGAGGGTGGGGAGGGGCTGGGCTGGAACTGCCAGAGCAGCTGTGGCTGCCCCTGGATCCCTGGCAGTGCCCAAGGCCAGGTTGGACATTGGGGCTGGGAGCAGCCTGGGACAGTGGGAGGTGTCCCTGCCATGGCAGGGCTGGCACTGGGTAGGTTTTAGGTCCCTTCCCACCCAAACCAGTGTGGTATTCCATGGTTCCACACCTGGCATTCAGACCTTCCTTTGCTGTGGATTCCCAGGAGCTGTCAGCAGGGACAGGGATGCTCCGGGAGGAGCTCTGGGCAGAGCCTGAGGCAGAACAAGGCTGGGAGCTGTGGGCAGAGGAGGCTGAGCTCAGGGAGGTGTCCTGGGGCATCCCTGGAATTCTCGGGCTGACGGGAGGGGGAAGGGGAGCCGATGCCTTCGGTCACCTGTCAGAAGCTGCTTCACTCAAAGGACCCGAGCTGGCACTTCCATCTCTGCCAGGAGAGTGAAAAGGTCGCTGCACATCGGCTGCTCTGTCCTGGCCTGTCCCTGCACAGGGCCAGCATCACTTCTGGTGACGTGGCTGAACCCAGGGCCCCGGCTGACAGAAAGGATGGGATCATGCTCATCCCGAGTGATTCAGACAAGCTCTGAGAGACAGCTGAGCTCAGCTGGACCAGCGCTCCCAGCACCTGCAGCTCCTGTGGCCAGAGTGCCAGGAGCACCCCCAGGTGACACCAGGAATAAACCAGAGTGGCTGTCCCTTGTCCCCGAGGTCCCGTGGCTCCAGATGTGCCGTGTGAGCGCGGCACTGCTCGTTTGTTGTTCCTCTTGATGGGCTGCAGGGTGTCGGAGCAGAGTGACTGCAGCAGGGAAAAGCAGATGGAAGCCAGAGCTGTGCTAATTAAGCTCGATAATTGAAACGTTAATTAAAAACCCCGAAGAGGAAAGGACATTCTGTAATCTCCTGGTGCTCTCAAGTCATGCAGAAATGGCCAGCTGGAAGGAGCAAATCCTTGTCAGGAGCAGTGGGGCTTTGCTCTGAGCTCCGACCCCAAAGCCTCCCGGGGTGGAGCAGGGTGGGAACAGGAGCCAGCCCCGTGTCCTGGGCTGCAGGGCAGGATGTAACCAAAAGTATGTTTGTTAAAACAGGTTGGGGAGGTATTTTCTTTATCCCTTCCAGGACCCATCCTCCCTCCAGGGGATCTGCTGTCCATGGCCCAGCCGTTAACCCAGCTGGGGCAGTGTTCTTTATCCCTGCCAGGACCCACCCTCCCTCCAGGGGGATCTGCTGTCCATGGCCCAGCTGTTAAACCAGCTGGGGCAGTGTTCTTTATCCCTTCCAGGACCCACCCTCCCTCCAGGGGATCTGCTGTCCATGGCCCAGCTGTTAAACCAGCTGGGGCAGTGTTCTTTATCCCTTCCAGGACCCACCCTCCCTCCAGGGGCTCTGCTGTCCAGGGGCCATCCAGGCTCCCTGCAGGGCTGATCAAATTCCCTCATCCCCCTGGGAGATGCTGCCCCCAGGGGAGAGCCCAGCATTCCTGCCTGGATCAAACCTGGGGTTCAGAGCTCAGCCCAGCCTGTGTGCACGGCATTCCCAGAGGAACCAGAGCCAGCTCAGCACCCCTGGGCCTTCAGAGGAAACTCCACCTGCTCCAGGATCCTCTCTGCTCCAACAGAGCAAAGATGACAGGGACAGAACACAGGAAATGGCTTCCCAGTGCCAGAGGGCAGGGTTGGATGGGATCTTGGGAAGGAATTCCTGGCTGGGAGGGTGGGGAGGGGCTGGGCTGGGATTCCCAGAGCAGCTGTGGCTGCCCCTGGATCCCTGGCAGTGCCCAAGGCCAGGTTGGACATTGGGGCTTGGAGCAGCCTGGGACAGTGGGAGGTGTCCCTGCCATGGCAGGGCTGGCACTGGGGGGGATTTAAGGTCCTTCCAACCCAATCCATTCTGCGACTCCATGATTTTTTTCAGCAGAAATTATTATATTTACCAGTGACTCACACATTCAGCACAAAGAGAGCACAAACAAGGAAGAGCCTCTCCCCAGAGGAAGCTGTTGAGTTAAATGGCAAACCCAGCTCCAGAGAGATTCCTTCTGAACCAGCCGGCCCACGTGGTTTGTTCCCCGCGTTAGGGATGATCCATGGCTCCCATTCCCATTAATAGGGATCCATAAAGTATCTTTGTCAGCCCAGTTTTACCCGGAGTTAAATAAAATATTGTAGTTTATGACAGGCATCAACTTTACAGCATCCTGGTGCTCCTCCAGAGCTGCCTGAACATCTGGGCCTTGTAAAACGCCGCTAACATATTGCATAAACAATCCCATTGTTGGGACAACGCGGCTTTCACAGCACAAGAGGAGCTCTCCAGCTTTATGGGAACGCTGTAAAAGAGGAGACACCCAAAGACAGCAAACCCCTGTGTTCAGTTTTGGCTGAACTTTGTGAAAGGATAAACCTGTGTGGTTGGGGCAGGTCAGGGGATGGAGCCGGAGCTGGGCCGGCTGTGGATGAGCTCCTGTGGTGGGGAAGGTGATCCAGGGAAATCTTATCAATATGATTGCTTGGCAACAGGTCCTGAAAACATCCAGCCTGTCAGTGAAATAGAGATGACAGCAGTCTTTGAGATGTGAGGTGTGCTGGACCAGGAGACAGGATATTGGGCAATACCTCTGAGCATGCGGGAAGGGGCTGCTGAGAAGGCAGAAGAGGGGATTTTAGAGATCAACATTAAGGTTTAGAATGGAGCCCTTATGTAAATCTAGCAGTTCTCATAGGCTGTATGTAAATTCTGTAGGATTTGTGTCTCACACTGGTTGGTCACTGTAAATAGAATATTCAACACGGAATGGGATAAAACTGACTGTAACAGGAAATTCTCCCTCTTGGGATGACCCTCTCAGCTGGGACTGGTAGCTGAGAGCAGGGCTCTGTCACCCACGGCCCTTGGAAATAACCCACGTGTTCCAAGAGCAGCCCTGTCTGCAGAGATCTCTCATCTGACCATCACAGCGTGCCTCTAACAGTCCTGCTGGGATGGGGAATGTCTGGTGGGGCTTGACCTACTGGACACGATTCCAGCATGGAGAGGGGATGGGTGGCAGCTGTGGAAGTGCAAGGATGAGGGACAGGAGCAGAGCAGGTTCTGTTTCACCTCAGATTCTTTTCCAGCTCTGGGCTCCTTGTGGTGGGAGAGACCTGGAGGGGCTGGAGCGTGTCCAGGGAAGGGAACGGAGCTGGGAAGGGGCTGGAGAATTCCTGAGGGAGCTGCGAAGGGGCTGGAGAATTCCTGAGGGAGCTGGGAAGGGGCTGGAGAATTCCCGAGGGAGCTGGGAAAGGGGCTGAGCCTGGAGAAAAGGAGGCTCAGGGGGGACCTGGTGGCTCTGCACAAGTCCCTGCCAGGAGGGGACAGCAGGGGGGGGTCGGGCTCTGCTCCCAGGGAACAGGGACAGGAGCAGAGGGAACGGCCTCAGGCTGGGCCAGGGCAGGCTCAGGGTGGACAGCAGCAGGAATTTCCCCATGGAAAGGGTGCTGAGGCCTTGGCAGTGCCCAGGGAGGTTTGGAGTGCCCATCCCTGCAGGTGTCCAAGGAAGGCCTGGAGGTGGAACTTTGGGATATGGTTTAGTGCACAAATGGTGATCAAAGTTTGGATTTGATCATCCTGGAGGTCTTCTCCAACCTTAATGATTCTGCAATTCTTTAGTTCCAGGTCTCTATTCCAGCGGAATGCTCCTGCCTGGCACATCAGGAGGACACCAGGAGATGTTCCCAGTTGGTTTTCCCTCACAAACTCCTCTGGAAAAGCACCTCAGCTGCTCCCAGGTGCTGCTGCTGGGCCACAGAAAAGCTGATTTGAGGAGCAGCCAAGCAAAGCCCAGAGCACCTCCCCTATCCCAGGAGCAATCCCAGGGATCAGGGATGCCCAGGTGAGCAGAGGGATCAGGAATGCCCAGGTTAGCCCAGGGTGAGGAATGCCCAGGTGAGCCCAGGGATCAGGAATACCCAGGTTAGCCCAGGGTGAGGAATGCCCAGGTGAGCCCGGGGATCAGGAATGCCCAGGTGAGCACGGGGATCAGGAATGCCCAGGTGAGAACAGGGATTAAAGAATGCCCAGGTTAGCCCAGGGTGAGGAATGCCCAGGTGAGCCCGGGGATCAGGGGTGCCCAGGTGAGCCCAGGGATCAGGAATGCCCAGGTGAGAACAGGGATTAAAGAATGCCCAGGTGAGCCCAGGGTGAGGAATGCCCAGGTGAGCCTGGGTATCAGGGGTGCCCAGGTGAGCACGGGTATCAGGAATGCTCAGGTGAGCCCAGGGTGAGGGAGGCTCAGGTGAGCCCAGGGTGAGGGAGGCTCAGGTGAGCCCAGGGTGAGGGAGGCTCAGGTGAGCCCAGGGTGAGGGAGGCTCAGGTGAGCCCAGGGTGAGGGAGGCTCAGGTGAGCCCAGGGTGAGGGAGGCTCAGGTGAGCCCAGGGTGAGGGAGGCTCAGGTGAGCCCAGGGTGAGGAATGCCCAGGTGCGCCCAGGGATCAGGAATGCCCAGGTGAGCAGGCTGTTTCTTTGCTGAGCTGCTGGAGGAGCTGTGGGGACAAAGCCCCACCACGAAGGGGGAATGTGATCCCTGCCCTGCTCACAGCTCGTGTGGGAACACTCCCAGCCCCTCCTGGTGGAGCTCAGCTCCTCCAAGGGCTCCAGGAAAAAGCCAAATTACAGCCCTTGAATTGCAATGGGAAGGGAGTGGGAATGAATTCCCCAGTGTTCCCTCCTGGCTGGGAGGCTGCCAGGTAAAGGAATATTCTTGGGTTTTGTGTTCTCACCTCCTCCAAAGGCCTCCACTGCTTCTTCCCTGAGGAGAAAGTCCAAGGAAAGTCACAGCTCTGAGGGCAGAGCCTGAGCTGGGCCAGAGCTTCCCCCTGGGAAAACCTGGGCTGGGAAAGGCCTTTTCCATCTGGGATTTTTAACATTTCCATCATGCACAAAGCATGAAAGGTCTGGGATTGAAGCACATGGAAATACCACACCAGGAGAGCTGCTTTGCCAGGCTCTGGTTTTATATTTCAAATGTTGGAAGCAAGTCCTACAGACTGGAGGAAGCTGCAGACCCCAAGTCACCTCCTCCCTGCCTTCCCACTTTTCCCAATCCATTAAATAAGTCAAAATCCCATTAAAGCCTCACTGCCAAGTGTTTAAGCTCAGCATAAATCACAGTTAATACACTTCTTATTAATTGGCTTCCTACCCTGGCGTTTCAAGCGGAATATTAAACTTGGTGGAGTTCAGAAACAAACTGTTTAATTGCTGGACACGAGATATATTTTGATCTTTTTCAGGAAAAAAGAAAAAAACCAAACCCACTCGGATTGAAAGCTGCGCTTGGTTTGTGATTGGAATTAATAAGATCAAAGGGAAATTTGGCATATTTAAGCAGCATTAATTCAAAGGAGCATTGCCAGCAGCCTCTGCTCCCTCCAGTCAGAATATTCTTTTTAAAATATTGAGGGAGCATTCAGCATTTTATACTTTAACATTCCCTCTTGTGATATTTCTCTTGGTGTTGCAGTAGCCCGATTTCATGGCCCAAGATAATCAAACCATAATAACAAACAGCACTGATTGAAGGAAAGGGGCTGGGGGTGAAATGACAGGGTTTAAAAAAAAGCAGGAAAAGCAGATAGAACAGTGAAATATCAGAGGGAGCTGCTCCTGTCCCTCAGGGAGGGAATGGAGGGTGGAAATATGTCCATTTATCCCCCTCATGGGGATAAATGAGAATCAAATCAGCAGCAGAGACTTGATCTTCCCGTGGATAAATAAGCCCAAAAAAAGTCGCGGCAATAATGGTGAGTCAATAACACTTGAGAGCAGAGCAGCCAAACGGTTCCTTCACCTGGCAGGCAGCTGATCAATAGCAGATAATGACATTTGCAGTGTTTGTGTGGGCAGGGGGCAGAGAATTGTAAAGAATTCTCCTATTTTTGTGAGCAAAAGCCCTGAACTGAACACTCACAGGTCAGCTCAGGTTAAACCACTGAGTCTGAAGGGATTTAAAAGGCAGGGGGGGAGATGCTGCCAAAGAGCCCCAACCCTCAGCCAGGTTTGGAATCTCAGAGGGGCAAACTGAGGAATTCCGAGGGTTTGTCAGGAAATTTGGCAGAACTCGGGGAGCTGGATATGGATAAAGCCTCAATTTGTTTCAATCCACAGTGCCAAAACCTTTTAGAACGGGGTCCTGGGGTAACAAATCCATCCCAGAAAGGGATTATGAATAAATCCTCAAGGAGTGGAGGAAATAACTGACCCTCAAATCCAGAAAATGTAGAGGGAAATGCTGGGAGCCCCAGGACAGGCTCAGCTGTGCTCCTTAAAGGAAATTAAAGACTGAATCTCCACGTTCACGAGGGCACAGAGGGATAAAGGGAGAAGTGGAGGGGATGGGCAGGATTTAAAGGCCGTTCAAACGGGCAGCCCAAGCACATCCAGCACATCCATTATCTGCATCTCCAATAGGGATGGTTGGTGCTAAATGCAGGGAATAAGGGAATGAAACAGTTGCCACTGCACAGATGGGCTATTACTGCTGAAATAGGAGGGGATGGATAATAATGAGAGCCATAATCGGACGGAGGAGATGAATAATTGCCTGCAGGAGGGATGGAAAACGCTGCCAGTGGAAGCCACGGGCTGGAGGGAGTTACCTGTGGACTTCCTCAAAGACAGGAGTGGGGAGCAATTCGAGTTAATCTTATTAAATATTCTCCTTAGCAATGCTGGGACAATAATCAGAAACACGCCCAGGGAACGTGTGGGGAACGAGGACTGGGGAATCCTGGAGGAAAAGCTGGATGCTCCCCAGCACTGGAGTAAAATGGGAGTGTTTAAGGAGTAATAATAGGAGGCACTGAGGAACATGGCTTTGAGCTAGAGACACTTTTTAGCAGCCAGTTCCTTCTGCCTTTCCTTGAGCTGTTCCTCCTGCTTTGTCCTGGGAAAATGCCAGCTCTCCTCCAGGCCTGAGGTTTTCCTCGTGCAGCATATTTATCTTTATTCTCTTTACTTCCTCGGGTAGGTGACGAGCAGCTTCCCAAGGCAGGTAATATTTAATTCTTATTTCTTTGGGTCTCTGGGTTTCTCATTCTCTCTGGGAATCAGGAGCTTCTCTCTCACCCTGCCCGGGGTCAGTCCTGGCCTGACCCCTGCCCACACCTGTCCTGGGCATTCCGGGGGCATTCCAGGGACATTCCAGGGGACATTCCATGGGACATTCCAGGGGCATTCCAGGGACATTCCAGGGACATTCCAGGGGCATTCCAGGGGCATTCCAGGGACATTCCAGGGACATTCCAGGGGCATTCCAGGGGACATTCCAGGGGCATTTCAGGGAAATTCCAGAGACATTTCAGGGACATTCCGGGGACATTCTGGGGGCATTCCAGGGACATTCCAGGGGCATTCCAGGGGTATTCCAGGGGCATTCCAGGGGTATTCCAGGGGCATTCCAGGGGTATTCCAGGGGCATTCCAGGGGTATTCCAGGGGCATTCCAGGGGTATTCCAGGGGCATTCCAGGGGTATTCCAGGGGCATTCCAGGGGTATTCCAGGGGCATTCCAGGGGCAATCCCGGGGACATTCCATGGGGCATCCCAGGGACATTCCAGGGACATTCCTGAGCCTCCCTGTCGTTCCCATTCCAGACAGCAGAACGACACAGGCTCCAGTCTCAAGGCACAGGAGGAGCAATCTTTATTTTTCACTGCCCTTTTCATAGTTCCGAGAAATGAGACACGATTGGACACTCAGAACACAAGTTAGAAAAACACCACCTGTGAAAACTCTCCTCCTCCTCCAAGGAGAGTTTTGAATCCCCCTCACACTCCTCAGGAAAGCGTGAGAGAGGTTTTTGACTCAATTTCCCATGCCTTCTTTCACCTTCAGCATCCACAAGCCCCAGGTCTCACACCCCGGGCACAGCACGGAGGGCAGAGCTCCTTGTGCAGCCTTTCACCTTTCCTTTGTCACGCACAAATGCTGAACTGTGACACGTTAAAATCAGGAATGAGGCGAGCAGGGAAGCCTTGCAATGCCTTTTCTGCTTCTGAGATCAGTTTGTGCCAGAGTTAGAAAAGAGTAGAAAGAGACTTCCAGCTTCTTGTTCAGGGGTTTATTATTTCTTATCTTTTTGTTGCGCGCTCTTCAGTGACAAGGTCTTTTCTCTCTGAGAACACGGCTGGAAAGCCCCAAGGGAGTGACCCTCAAGGCCTCATGGAGCCATTTGACCCAATCCAAATCCCAGACGTATGATATTTACAGTTCTGTACCAATTATTCTTATTTATCTCTCTAAATGACACTTCTACCTCAAACCATTCCACCCAATCACCCTGTGCCACCACACAACAGAAAATGGAGTCCATGAAGAAGAAGGAAGAAGCTCAGGCACCACCCAAGATCCTCCATCCTGTCCCTTTTCCAGCCTCCATCCTAAAAACCCAAACTCCATTTTCACACCCTGTGATAAACTAAACTAACATTCTATCAAACCTACAACTCTTCTCTGAGTGTTAAAAGTCCTCTCCATGGGGAAAAGCCAAAGGCAGTGTTTGTTCTCCTGGGGTCCCAGCAAGGGTCCTGAACCCCCCAAGATGTCCATGGGGTGTTCATGGGGGTCTCTGCCCAGCCCTGGGCTCCAACAGGGAAGGGCCGAGGTGCAGCTGAGCCGGCTCTCCAGGCACACCTGGAGGTTGTTTAAGCAGATTTTTCCCAGCCTTCCTGTGCTTCCAGTGGCAGGGATTGCAGAGCCTTTGCAATGGGATTATCCCATTCAAAGGTTTCCTCCCAAATTCACCCTAAACTAAGACATATACATGTTTAATTTACACCCATCACATAACTTACGAAAGTAAAAAAACCCCCAAAATTGTATTAATTACATTTTAGTTGTACTCAGTACAAGGTAAAGCAGTCAGTAACCATGTTGCTGCTTAAATTCATTATGTCTCTTAAAAGTCCTTCCAGTCTTTCTGTTCCCTGAGCTTTTTTAAAGTTTTAATACCTTTCTAGTCTTTAAATTTACCAGCTTATCCAGAAATAACCCCAGTATTGTCTCTAACACGCAGTTTTTGCACTAGAAGTGCAAAGATTAAAATAACTATTTTACTAAGCTCAGTAATAATAATTTACAAAAAAATTTATAAACAAGGTAGAGTTTGTACCAGCTATGTTTAGTTTATGGTTTCTTTGTCCTACCCTATGTCCTAATCCCAACAACATGTTTTTAAAGATTTATTAGTAATTACACCCAGTTTGTTAAAAAAGAACAAAAGATGAGGCTTTTCAGCCTTTCCTGTCCTTCTTTTCCTTTAAATCAGTTACATCACTTTTAAAAAATGTGCAGTGTCCCCTAAATATTAAAAATACCACCTTCCTAGTATTTCAGCTAGTAAACTTCCTCTGTATAATTTACAACTTGTCTAAAAAAACTCTAAAATTTCCAAAAAAGCTGATAAAACTCCAGCCCTGGGTAATCTTATCATCATGTGAATTAACAGGGAAATCTGTTAATAGCACTGCTGGCTTACTCTCCAGCCAGGAGTTTCTCAGCCTCTCTGAGAATTCCCCCTCCTTTTGCAGGGGAAGGGACAGCACAGAGGTGAATTCCAGGGAGTGGGAGTGGGGTACCAGCAGTGCTGGGTTAAACCAGGGGCTCAGACACTGAGGAACTGTGGAAAAGAATACAGGAAATGCTCTGGCAATGAATGGAGGAGCAGAGTCCTGTGTCCCAGCCTGGGAGCCCTCAGGAGTTCCCAGTGAGGGGCCACAGGAACCTTGACTGCCCCAAAACAGCCCGTTGGGAATGGTGAGAAACGTGGATATAGAAAATTTTCTTAAGGAGGCTGTTCTTTAATGCTTGATCTTTGTGTATTTTCCAGCCTAAACAACGAGGAGGGAGATTGAATCCATGGAACAGAGCAGCGAGGGAGCTCTAAGTGATGTCCAGGTGTTGGAAAAGCAAATGGCTCAGTGGAATTGCCTTGTTAAGGCTCAGGGCTGGCCGTGCTACAATGATCCGGGCTCGAGGGGGTTAACAAAGCCTGGGAAGGAGGATGAGCCACGGGCAGTGGGCACAGGGAACGCAGGGGTGAAGGGCCACGAGGACACCTGGCAGAGCTCCCAGGGTGAGAATGGAACTGATAAAGACGACTCAGGCTCTGAAATCAGCTCTGGCTGGGAAAAGGGAACTCCAGCAGGAGGATCTGTGACCCTGACCCAGGAAAACACAACCCAAACTAGAGCAACACTGAGCGTGGGGCTGATCAGCCTGGGACAGGATCATTAACCAGGGCTGATAGAATGCTAATTAATAAGAGAACCGTGCAAGCTGCAGCCAGTGAACACCTGTTGATTTCGTTCTCTCGATGGTCAGATGATACACTTCAGGAGACGGGGGTTGCTCATGGAACACGTGCTTTATTCTCAGGGGTCGTGGGTGCCAGCGTTTGCCATCAGCTGCCAGCCCAGCTGCTGGCGTGGTTCCAAGAGAGTTCCAAGAGAGTTCCAAGAGAGTTCCAAGAGAGTGAATTTCCTGTTACAGTCTATTTTATCCTATTCTGTGTTGAATATTCTATTTACAGTAACCAACCGGTGTGAGACACAAATCCTACAGAATTTACATACAGCCTATGAGTACTACTAGATTTAAATAAGGCACTACCTTCTTATGCTAATTTCTATAATCCCTTCTTCCTGCCATCCCTGCAGACCCTTTTTCTGCCTGGTCACTGGTATTGCCCAACATCCTGTCCCCTGGACTGGCATCCCTTCCCATATCAAAAGTCACTGTCATTTCTACCTCACCCACCGGCCCAATGTTCTCCGAACCTACTGCTAAACAATCATGTTTATAAGGTTTCCCTGTATCACCTTCCCCAACAAACACCAATTCCTTTGTGTGCTGAAATGTTGAAATAGTAAAAAACGGTGCTGGATTTGTGGGACGCCACTGAGGTCCCAGCCCTGAAATAACCAAGCAAGGTCTCTCCAGTGTGCAATTATTGCCTTGCTGCACAAGGCTGAGGCATCCAATTTTTGTGGACAAGACCCCACTGGATCTTAGGGGGGAGATTATCCACCTTGTCTCTGCCTTTTCTCTCTCTCTCTCTCCTTCTCCTGACTTCTTCTTCTCAAGATAAATCATAAACCAGACCAAAAAATCCCAGAGTGCCTCGTTGTGTCTGCATAAGTTAAAGTCTGCAAAGAGCCTTTCTTTGGATGGTTTAAAATTTGCCAAGGACCTTGTTCAACGTGAATGTTCTGCAGTTTGCAAATCCAAGTTGTTACTGAACCCTCTGAGAGTTTGGGGTTTTCTGCCTCCCACTGCCCAGGGTGAATCCAATCCTGAGCCCCTGGAGCGGGCTGGGGCATCCCAGGGGGCACTGCAGGGGGATGGGATGAGGTTATTCATGATCCTGTCCTGTGCTTGGCCCCCAGGTGATGCCAGGGAAGAGCTTTATCCCTCAAAGGATAAATTTTGATTTGGCCAGGACACCCCAAGGTACAGGTCGGCTGTATTAACCCTGTGCTTGCTTTCTGTCTCTTATTGTCTTTTTATTAAACTTTTTAAATTTTACCCGGAAAGTGAATGCTAGACACACACTGCGACGGTGGGTTGAGAGATTCTCTGGAGACAGGGTGCTCATGGAACACGTGCTTTATTTGCAAGAGTTTGCCATCAGCTGCCAGCCCAGCTGCAAGCGTGGTTCCAAGAGAGTTCCAAAGAGGGAGAATTTCCTGTTACAGTCAGTTTTATCCCATTCCAGGTTGAATATTCTATTTACAGTGACCAACCGGTGCGAGACACAAACCCTACAGAATTTACATACAGCCTATGAGAACTGCTAGATTTGAATAAGGCACTACCCCCTTATGCTAATTTCTATAATCCCCTCTTCCTGCCATCCCTGCAGACCCTTTTTCTGCATGGTCAGAGGTGTTGCCCAATATCCTGTCCTCTAGCCCACTGTCCTGGTTTAGGGCAAATTTGGGAGGAAACTTCCAAATAGGATCTTCTGGGAAGCAAGCCCAAAACAGCCCCTCCCTCTCAGTTGGTTCGGGAATAAACTTCCTCTGAGAAAAGTGGAAGAAACTATTTATTTAACAAACAAAACCCCACAAGCATTAACAATTGAATAATATGAAATAATAAAACCCCTCGCCGCTCCAAAAGGGATGAACAGAATGAAAGTGTCCTTGCCGTGGGTGTGCTCAGCTCTCCCTCGGTCTCTCTCTCAGGGGGGCCCAGGCCCCGGTGGGCCACAGGTGCCTCTCTGGTCCTCTCAGTCCAGGGCAGACTTCAGTCCCAATGAAAAGGCAAAGACTCTGTCCAAGAACTTTCCTGCTTTAATTAGCCAAAATCTAATTAAAAAGGAAAAAAGGAGAAAGAAAAAAACTCCGTCCATCTGTCCAAAGACAGCACCGTCCGAGCAAGGGGAAAAAAAAGAATGTGGAGGAGTCACAGCAGTTCCTCTAACCACAAACTGCGTGCTCCTTCCCTCTTTGCTCTGGCCTTAAAGGTACAGAACATAATATCTACACAAACAGGGCAGACAATTTGGGGATACAAGCATCAGAAAGTCACCCTAGGACACCCACCATGCTTCATATCTCAAAGACTGCTGTCATTTCTATTTCACTGACAGGCTTGATGTTTTCAGAACCTACTGCTAAACAATCATATTTATAAGGTTTCCCTGTATCACCTTCCCCAACAAGCGAACCTCGTTTTTCACACGGGGAAGGTGCAGGTGATGAGCACGGCAGGGAGGGCGGTGATGGCAGGAATGTGGTGCAAGGGAGGAGGTGCCAGGAGCCAGCCCCACTCGGGGACAGGAGCCCTCCATCCCCTCCATCCCCTCCATCCCCTCCGTCCCCTCCGTCCCCTCCGTCCCCTCCGTCCCCTCCATCCCCTCCGTCCCCTCCATCCCCTCCGTCCCCTCCGTCCCCTCCGTCCTCTCCGTCCCCTCCGTCCCCTCCGTCCCCTCCGTCCCCTCCGTCCCCTCTGTCCCCTCATCCCCTCCATCCCCGGGGACAGCCGGCGCTGCCTGGCACACGCAGTGCCCGGGCACTGCCAAGCGGGGCTGGGCTCTGCTGATGTGACACTATCCATCCATCTAATTAGAGCTTGCTTTGCATAATCGCAGGAAATTTGCATAAGGAGTAGAGCCGGCCCAGGAGACAGCTGACACAAACAAGGATTGAGTGGAAACCAGAAACTTTGGAATGATTTTTTTTTTTTAAGACTGCATCAACAAAGGGAGGAAAAAAAAAAACCAAACTTGTAGGAGTGCCTGGAGCCTAAATCTGAAAGAATAAAGGACAAAAAGTACCTTTTAAAGATGAAAGTGGAAGTCCTAAAAACTTAAAAGGCTTCTCAGTGCTCCCGTGGAAGGACACAGCTGAAAATGTTCTGGCAACACACTTGAATGTTGAACAATGAGGATTTAATTAAGATTTGCAGCACAGGGTTTCAAATTCTGAAGGGAAATCAGGGAGAAGGGGTTTTTGGGTGGCACCAGGGAGCCTGAGGGGTGCTTTCCTTCCCTTTTTGTGGTTTCAGGGCATGGAAGTTCCGTGAGCAGGGAGCTGCCCTGGCAGGGGTTGAGGGGCTGGGGGTGCTGGGTTTCAGTTCTGAGAGCCCGAGGGGCACCTCAGGAGCAAATTCCCTGGAAAAGAACCCTGTGCTCAGCTCTGCTCCACGGCCCTGCACCCCATAGGCGTCCCCAGCCCTTGGGACTGCTCCTGGCTGTCACCTCTGCCCCAGCCCTTGGGTCCCCAGCGTGAGGAGCACAGGCTGGGAGAGCTGGGAATGTTCCCCTGGAGAGGAGAAGGCTCCAGGGAGAGCTCAGAGCCCCTGGCAGGGCCTGAAGGGGCTCCAGGAGAGCTGCAGAGGGACTGGGGACAAGGGATGGAGGGACAGGACACAGGGAATGGCTTCCCAGTGCCAGAGGGCAGGGATGGGTGGGAGATTGAGAAGGAATTTTGGAGACATGGGATATATTTTGGAGCACACACAGCCTGGCCACTCTCTCTGATCCCTCTGTCAGGAATTATCTGCCTCGTGCAGACAAAAAGTGCAGGAATGCAAATGCTGGAATTCCCAAAGCTGTGACCCTGTTGCATCATGAGTTTGGTAGCTTTGAATCTCTGCATCCAAATAAAGCCTAACCCATTTCCAGGATTAAAGGGGAAAACAAAAATAACTTTCTACCTTCCAGCTAAGAGAGAAAAATATATTATTCCCTTCAGTAATCAAAATGTAGGCCAATCACTAAGCACACACATCATTAATGAAGACTAATTAGTATTTTCTCTTAATGAAAGCTCCTGTTTCAGAAACTTGGTTTTATTCTAGACAGCTGTGCTGAAGAATTCCAGTGCCACCAGTCAGCTGTGACACAGTGCTGGGAATGCAGGCTCCTGCTGTCCTTTAGACATGGAAGAAGTGAGAGAAAAAGCCTTTTCCATGGGGATGCCCAGGATGGGGATGCCCTCCCAGAGGTGGAGTGGGGGAAAGCCCCACAGACTCACCAGGAATGCAGTGGGGCTGTGAGGAGGAGCTGGGGAGAAGCCAGCGAGCCCCCCCTTCACAGAATCATGGAATGGTTTGTATGGGAAGGGGCCTCAAATCCCCTCCAAGGCCACCCCACATTCCTGAGGAAAATCCTCTGGGTTTTTAGTGAAAAATAGGGTGAGGTGATGTGCAGTTTAGAGGGGCAGTGGCACCTCACGGAATTGTACCTGAGCAACTTTCAGCTGGCCCCAGGGAGCATTGCTGGGCTGCGTGAGGCCATAAATCTGTGGCTTTTCCCATAAATCTGTGGCTTCTTCCAGAAATCTGTGGCTTTTTCCATACATCTATGGTTTTTCCCATAAATCTGTGGCTTTTCCCATAAATCTGTGGCTTCTTCCAGAAAACTGTGGCTTTTTCCATACATCTATGGTTTTTCCCATAAATCTGTGGCTTTTTCCATGCATCTATGTTTTTTTCCCATAAATCTGTGGCTTTTTCCATACATCTATGTTTTTTCTCATAAATCTGTGGCTTTTTCTATACATCTATGTTTTTTCTCATAAATCTGTGGCTTTTTCCATACATCTATGTTTTTTCCCCCATAAATCTGTGGCTTTTTCTATACATCTATGGTTTTTTCTCATAAATCTGTGGCTTTTCCCATAAATCTGTGGTTTCTTACAGAAATCTGTGGCTTTTTCCATACATCTATGGTTTTTTCCCATAAATCTGTGGCTTTTTCCATACAACTATGGTTTTTCCCATAAATCTGTGGCTTTTCCCATAAATCTGTGGCTTTTTCCATACATCTGTGGCTTTTTCCATACATCTATGGTTTTTCCCATAAATCTGTGGCTTTTTCCATACATCTATGGCTTTCCCCATAAATCTGCATGCCTTTCCCCACTCCCAGACCCCCGAGCTCCCAGCTGCTGTTTGGATGTTTCGGGTGCAGGAGTTTTTCAGCTGCTCTGAGTTGTCCCTCAAGTCCTTTTCCCTCAGAGGAAGGGGGAGCAGGCCTGGCAGGAGGGGGAATATTCCCAGCCAGTGGCACTGAGAATTCCCTGCTCCTTCCCAGGTAGCACCGTCTCCACACGGAGTCACTGCAGTCTGTAACCTATTGCAGCTCAGATATTTGCTTTCTTCTCTCTCTCTTTTTTTTTTTTTTTTTTAATTAAGTAGCTAAGCTGAGGGGATTACACGACTTGGAAAAAAAACCCCAAACCATTGAGCTCGAGTATTAAGTCGTATTATTGAAAAAATCAAACACCACTTGGAGCTGTGGAGTGTGGCAGGGGAAAGGGCAATGGTGTGTGGGAAATATTTGCAAGTCTTTGAAAAGAAGGCATCTTTTCCACAGAAGGAATTCTTGGCTCTGAGGGTGGTGAGGCCCTGGCAGAGCTTGCCCAGAGAAGCTGTGGCTGCCCCATCCCTGGAAATAAATAAAACCTTCAGTCTAAAATCCTGTGTTCCCTTTCTTTGTAGAGGGAGGGAGTTTCAGGAAGGAATTTTTCTGCCTTTTGAGGGTGGAAACAGCTTCCCTGAGGAGGGCTGGCAGCCTGAGCCCTGTGCTGGGGTTGAGTTCCACTCCTCCCTCCCAAAGCTGAACCAAAGTGCCCCTGCTAAATCCCGGGCTGCATTTCCCCTAAAAGCTGTGTCTTTATTTCTCAAATCCCATCCAGCTGCTCCTTGGCTTCCCCTGGAGCTGGACTCCTGACCATCAGTGATCACTGACCACTCAGAATGAAAGGCACGCTCCAGTTTTACTCCCCAAGGAGCCAAACACTCGAGTGGTTTGGCGCCACAGCTCTGGGGAGGAGTTTGTGTCTTGTTGGAGTCCAGGGCACTCCTCTGGCTGCCCTGGAGGGTCTGAGGTCCTGGCAGGGCTCAGGGACCCCCCTGCACAGAGCCCAGACAGACACTGTCCTGGATCTCGGGCCATGGCAGAGCTTTCAGCTTGGGAAATGAATGACAAGTCACGAGAATGGAACAAAAATAATCGTTAGTAATAGTAGTTAAATGATCACAGGGTGCAAATGTAGAATATTGGGGTTTTTAGAAAGGGCTCAGAAGAAAAACATGGAGGACCTGGGTGTGGTCCTTGTCCTTTTTGTCCTTCTTCTTGTCACCCATTTCTCTGCTGTGGTGGCTCCCAGGGTTGGTGTGGGATAGAGGTGACCTGTCTGACATTAGCAGTAGGTATTGGTGATCAATGGTCAATAAAGGATATATAAAACATGGTCTAAGAGGCTTTGCCCTGCTGTGGTGGCTCCCAGGGTTGGTGTGGGATAGAGGTGACCTGTCTGACATTAGCAGTAGGTATTGGTGATCAATGGTCAATAAAGGATATATAAAACATGGTCTAAGAGGCTTTGCCCGCCTGTCGTGGGCGGGAGTCGCCTCCTGCCCTGGCTGCAACAAGGCCTTGGCAGGGCACAGAGAGAATTTGTAGATAAGAAATAATAAACAACCAAGAGAAAACCTGAAACGGCGACTTTTGACTCTTCTTGTGCTTCAGCACGGGGCATTCAGGGAAAAAGGACTCTGATCTGACATGTCTTGGGAATCTCAAACCCGAGAGTGTCTCACTGCCCTGCGGACAATGGTTGGTGAACAGGAAAACAATGAGGGAGAATCAGTGGGTTTGGGAAGATAAACCCCAAGGGAATTGTGATGACAGCAGGCAGATCTTTCCTGGGGCGGGGGCACCTCGGGGTGGGGGACATCTGCAGCATCTCCCCTGGGTTTGATCAGCACCCAGCTGGTGTCACCTCAGGGTCTGAGATTTCCAGCTGGAAGGGGACAAATAGCCCCAGTGCTGGAACTAATCCTCTCCTTCGTGCTGGTGTTCCTCGCAGTTTTATTCCTAATGACCAGGAGAGCTGTGACAGAGCACTGCAGCCTTTGCTTTTTCCCTCTCCCAATTAAATTAAGGGTTTTGACATCTCGTCTCTCTGCAGAGACTTCTGGTCCCACCACCTCTCTGCTTGCCACGTGTCACTGCAGCACAGCCCAGGCACTGCTCGTTATTGATCAAATCTTCCATCTGACGTGGAATTGAGCTGATTTCTACAAGAGGAGGTGATGCCTGAGGGTGACTCCTCAGCTCCTGATTCCTCACGGAGGGGAGAAAGCACCCAATGTTCTCTTTGACTGTGTTGGGATGATGGATAATCTGATTTATCCCAATTTGTCCTCACTGAGCCACCCCCTCCTGCTCTTGGAAAAACCTCCCAACTCCTGTTTGATGTTGCTTGGAGGCCGGGGAGCTTTGGCACAGACAACAGAAACCTTGAGTTTAAGTGTTCGAGAAGGAGCAGATGCACCTCCTTCATCAGGGAAGGCAGCACAAAGTGGGTGATTTAATTAAAAATGGAGAGGAAGGAACTGTTACACCTCCAGGAAAGCTTTGGCTAAAATTATCCATGGAAAAGTGTTATTTCCTGTCTGGAAGTGGAAATCTGGGTGAGTGGTCAGGGCTGGCTGCTGCAGAGAGATTTGGGGCACCAGGCTGCTTAATTAACCCTGTTCTAATAATTACTGAACACGGATTTTTTAATTCTATGATGTTCCCTTTGAGGACAGCAATAATTTAGAATTTTTTTCTGCATTATGTATGTTGGCCTTTCCACTCATTAAGCCCAAGATCACAGAACATCATTTCAATCTGAATCCAGAAATGATCCCCTCTCCCTGCTCAAGCCTTTGCTCATGTCCACTCTGTGGGCAGGAAATTCAATCCCCTCTCCCTGGCAGCTGGGAAATGAGGGCTGGACAGAGCCAGAAGAAGAATTTCCCTTCAATTTATTGTGCCACTAATTCAGTCTCCATCTCAAAGGACTCAGAGCAGAGTTGGTGTGGGCTGCCTTCAGCTGGGATAGCAGGAAATTCCAGGTCAGCAAATGGGGTGTTTTTGGGGAAGCCTGACTTTCCCAGAGCTCTCCCTTCCTGATGTTCAGCTCCACCCTGGTGTAGGTTCAGATTTTCCTTCTTGGCCTGAATGAATCTCGAGAGTTCAGTGGAGACTGCTCAGTTCTGCTCTTGGTCTAGTTTGCACTGGGAGCTTGGGCTGGGAGAGGAGGTGCAGGTGTGAGAGATGGAGGGGATCCCAGTCAGCCTGGGATTGCTGGGAATGCTGGCTGCTCTTTGGACTGGGTGCTGGGAAGGAATTCCTGGCTGGGAGGGTGGGGAGGGGCTGGGCTGGAGTTGCCAGAGCAGCTGTGGCTGCCCCTGGATCCCTGGCAGTGCCCAAGGCCAGGTTGGACATTGGGGCTTGGAGCAGCCTGGGACAGTGGGAGGTGTCCCTGCCATGGCAGGGGTGGGATGGGATGGGATGGGATGGGATGGGATGGGATGTAAGGTCCATTCCAACCCAAGCCACCCCACCATTCTGATTCCCAGTGTGGAATTAGCCACATCACTTCTCCACAGTTTCACAGAGCTGTGCTGCAGGTGTTCAACCCTCAAGTCCTTAATTTCAGGCTGGGTGCTAAGGCCAAGGAAAGGAAGGGATGGCAGAGGGTCAGGATTTGCAGCAGGATCACTTTTGTTCTCATATTCAGGTTTCAGAAACCCTGGGTGTGTCACGGGGCAAGGAGGAGGGAACCATGGGATGTGCACCCAGGGAATGGGATCACTGCAGTCAATTCCTGACACCCCTGGAGGAATTAAACAGGTTGGAGAATTATATCAATTATAGAGGAGAATAAACAGCCCTGCCTGCACACCCAGCCTGTGCTACAAAAGCTGCAGCACTGAGGGGGCTCTTCAGGACTTTGTTCTCACTCAAGGGCTTTGTTCTAACAATGTGAGTGAGAGAAAAGCTGCTGAAGTCATTCCTGCTATTCTGATGGATCTGGAGAGGGATCCCACCAGGGCTGTGGGCTGGGGGATGTGTTGTGTATCCATAAGCATCCACTGCCCCGCAGGGTTCCCCTCGTGCTTTTGGGATAAATTTTTTTATCGATTTCTTTTTTTCCAAAGATTATTCCTTTGTACTCAGGAATCAAGAAAATGCTTAAAAATTGTGCCTGAAGAAAGATGTGAAGGAAGTAGTGGCACGAGGCAGTGGGATTTGTTATTCCAGGTGGGCCTGGATAAACCTGGGCCATCAGGTGCTCAGTCTCTGATTTAATCACCACACCCTGATGAGGGGGAGCAGATCCATGGGCTGGACTGGGGTGCTCGCTCCATGGGGGCACTTAGAGGATAGCAGGGTAATTTGGGCTGGAAGGGATCTTAAATATCCTCTCATCCCACCCCTGCCATGGCAGGGACACCTCCCACTGCCCCAGGCTGCTCCAGCCCCAATGTCCAACCTGGCCTTGGGCACTGCCAGGGATCCAGGGGCAGCCACAGCTGCTCTGGCAATTCCAGCCCAGCCCCTGCCCACCCTCCCAGCCAGGAATTCCTTCCCAATATCCCACCCATCCCTGCCCTCCTTCAGCTTCAGGCCATTCCCCCTTTTCCTGCCATTCCGTGCCTACTTAGGACTAGTTTGGAGAGGGAATGTCCAAAGTCTTGCTCGTGAATCCACTTAACATTTTTTTTTAGATTTTCACTCGGCCTTCTTCCATTTTCTTTGCAAACTGTAAATTGTGGAGACTCCTGTCTCGTCACGGCAGGCAGAGATCATGGAATCATGGAATATCCTGAGCTGGAAGGCATCCCAAGGATCATCCCAGCTCCTGTCCCTGCACAGACACCCCAACAATCCCACCCTGGGCATCCCTCGAGCGGTGTCCGAATGCTCCTGGGGCTCTGGTGTGGTTCCTTCCCTCATCTCCCCTTCCTGGGCACTCTCCAGCACTTCCCTGCCTGTTCCATCCAGGAAAAACCCTCCTGTACCAGCTGCTTTCTGGTGTGGGAACTGCTCCTGGCATTCCGGAGGCCGTGCTGGGTGCCCAGGATGTCCAACACTGTGCCCTGGTCATCCACACAGAGCAGGCAAATTAAAAATGTCAAAGTGACCTGCACACACGGCTGGAACAAAAAGCCAAGCGGGAATGGGTGAAATGGGTGTTATTTGATTTTAACTCAGGGCCCTGAGACTCTGTTCTGAATAGCAAAGAGAATGAATCATTCCTGATGGATTCATCACAACCATTTACGTTCCAAACACTCGCTTTTGCCACACAACTGCCTCAGGTTGCTTGAGGAATGTAAAGGTTTTAAACACCAAGGTTTTCCAAAAGCTGCTGGTTTTGCTATTTCAAACAGAGCCTTAACTGTACTCAATATTTTTGTGCAGCTACCAGGGAGATTGTAAATTCAGTGGCTGATTACAGAGGCGGCCAGGAGCTGATAATAAACGCTGATGATGTGTCGGTGCAGCAGCAGGGAGTGGTGCTGGAGTGGGGGCTCTGCAGAGCAGGAGGCAGGGCTGGGGCTGTGCTCCTGAACAAACAGCACCAGAGCAGCTCTGGCAGCTGCATCCCTGATTCCTGCCCGTCCTCCTGAATCAAAGATTTTACTGACTGAGCTGGGCAAATTGATGTCCCCGATTTTGCCTGTTTGCAGAGCAATAAAGCTCCAGACAGTCACTGATGTGCACAACTCCGAGGTGTCCCAAGCACCCACCTCCCTCCCCTCCCGCTGCCTCCTCCCTGGGATGTGGGTGCTTGGAGTCAAACAGCTCCTGGAAAAGTGCTCCTTAAATCAGGGAATCATGGAATGGTTGGGGTTAAAGTGACCTCAAATCCCACCCATTCCCACCCCTGCCATGGCAGGGACACCTCCCACTGTCCCAGGCTGCTCCAAGCCCCAATGTCCAACCTGGCCTTGGGCACTGCCAGGGATCCAGGGGCAGCCACAGCTGCTCTGGGAATTCCAGCCCAGCCCCTCCCCACCCTCCCAGCCAGGAATTCCTTCCCAATCTCCCATCTAAAGAGCAGGAACCACATCACCTGCAGGGACTGGGAGGGAGGCAAGACCCAGGCAGATGTGGAACTGAACATCTGGATTTTGGAGTGGGTGGTGCCAAAGGGAACCCAAACTGAAGGGGCAGGTGAGTTAATGGGATAGGAAGTGTGATTAACAGCTACTCTTTAAGGAAATAGCCTCTTTCTGGTTTTGGACATGACATAGATTAAATAGGTCTGCGAGAAAATTGTTTCAAGTCCATTTGAAGCAAAATTACGGAGAGGGTTGGGAAGGGTGAGGCAGCTGGGGCTCCCAGGCTTGGATTGGTTATTTGGAAAACTTCAGTAAACCTGACAAAACTTGAGGAGAACCTGTGATCATTGAGATTTGTGTGGTTTCCTCCCACCAGCCCCACCAACCTGGCCTTAAACAATATTTCTGTTTTGGTTGTGCTGCAGGGGAGCAGCAGCTGGATGCCGAAAGAGTGGATGCTGTAATGTGAACACAAACCACGGCGAGAGGCTCGGAGCTGACAAAGCTCTTCCCTTCTAAATCCACAGCCAAGTGGGCTCCCTCTGACTGCCCTCGCCTTGCCAGGTGGTATTTTGCCATTTATTACTGCCTTTTTAAAATATATGTTCTGCAATTCAGATGTGTCTATAACGGGGATGATATACAGTTGTACTCCGGACTGAGTGCGAGCCATCTGTCAAAAACAAAAGCTAAATTCTCTGTAATAAAAGCCACCAAAAGATTGATATTTCACATTAAAGGCAGAGCTGGAAAAAAAAGCAATTTTGTTTATGGGCAAACCTGTGTCTGGCACATTTTTCATGTCATATAAAGATGGAAATCTCACCTTATGGCTGTAGATTGCTGCAATATTTCAGCCTTTACAATTGGGGACAGCTCTGCATGTGCTGCTACCTTAAGAGAGATAATTCCCCACATGTTGTTGATAGCAATGAGTCCATTGGAACACATTCCTGCTGCTTCCCAAAGGTGCAGCATTTCCCACTGGCTGCCCTCAGCTGAGTTGGTGGAGCACATTCTTCAGGAAACTTGATTTGTGTGTGAAACCTCTTTGTTGCTCTCAGCTCCTTTCAAAACTGTTCTGGGTCTCTAAGAGAAGCTGCCCCTGGATCCCTGGAATGCTCCAGGCCAGGTTGGATGGAACATTCTGGAATAGTGGGAGGTGTTCCCTGGCTAAAATCTGCAGTCAGAGGCTCCAAACCAATCCCTGCAGTCACAGTCTGGCCAGGTAAAAGCTGCAGTCTCAGTCTCCAAACCAACCCCTGCAGTCACAGTCTCCAAACCAACCC
>WAAE01023713.1:0-20204 GCA_013400495.1 Nicator chloris | reverse complement strand
AGGAGTCTGTGTCTGGGCTCATTTCTACCCTCCAACAAGAGGGCTGCTGCAAGACTGTGGAAAGGGGAGGCAGCACCAGGTGAAGCCTCCAGCAGCATCACCAGGTGGATCCTGCTCCTCCAGGACCCTTCCCCCAGGAGCACCCTGGGCTGTTGGAAACATCCCTGGCCTAGTTTGAGCTGTCAATCTCGGTGAGAAGCAAAAGGAAATGCAAATATCTTGGCTGTGCCTCTGCAGGCTTTTGCTCCCTGTGCAACACACACGGGTTTGATTTGGCTGCCTTGATCACACAGGGGATTCCCATGGGACGCTCGAACCTGCCAGAGCAGTCAGTAAATATTCACAGTGCTAAATTGGAAAGAAAAAGCTTGGTTTGCAAGGAGGGTGTGTGGAAATACTGATTTTGGGATCTCTCTGGGTGTGGGGAAGGCTGCAGGTTGCTCCTGTGCTTCCCATTTCAATCCCAGCTCTCTCCGGCTGCAGCTGCGTGTTCCGAGCGTCCTGCGCTGCCCAGCTGCTGCTGGACCTGGGCACAACATCTGCTCTGGGCACACAAAGTCCCCTCTGCCAGGAAAAGCAAGCTTTCTGCTCCCTGGAGGTGTAAAACATCACCACGAGAAGCAGAGCCTGGCCGTGGGTTGTCAGCTTTTCTGCCTTCCCTGTTTCTCTCTCTCAGCCCAGGGAAATCCGAGCTCCTGGACAGAGCCAGGGGTGCTCACACAGAACTTTCTGCTCCAGGAGGGTCCCCCCAGCTGCTGGTGTCCCCCAGCTCCAGTGCTGGCACTTACCTGCACCTAAAGTTGTGCCTCTTTCCCCTCCAGGTGCCTCCCCCTCACCTGAGTTATCAGCCTGAGGTCACAGAATCCCTGACTGGTTTGGGTTGGGAAGGACTTTAAACCCCACCCAGTGCCACCCATCCCACGGCAGGGACACCTCCCACTGTCCCAGGCTGCTCCAACCCCAATGTCCCACCTGGCCTTGGGCACTGCCAGGGCTCCAGGGGTCAGCTGCCCTGTTAAATTAATCCTGGTTTGGGGTTTTTTGGTGGGGTTTGTTTGTTTGGGGCTGTTGTTGTTTGGTACAGGAGGGAAATGTTGAATTAAAGGTTCTGCTCAAGCCATTTTCCAGCTGCATTTCATCAGCTGTTCCCAAATGTTGGGTCTGTGCTCCTGGCTTATTGTTGTTATTTACAGGAGAAAATAAAAGAGGAGTGATACAGCCTGGTGGAGTTCTTAAATGAAATGATTGTCTGACAAATTCCTGGGGCTCTCCGGAAGGCTGGAGGAGGCAGTGCTGTGAGAATTGGAGCTTCCTGAGTAACTGCAGGATTTTTAGAAGTGTTTTTATAAATGATGTGAGGAGGAGAGGCTGGGACTGGGCTTCGGGACGTGGCTGTGCAGCTGCACTGAGCAGAACGAGGAAGGAGAGGTTCTTTGTTAATTGTGTAGGGGCAGGCAAAGGATGGGAGGTGAACCTGAGCTGGGTGTGCTCAGAAGGCCAAGGACACCTGGGCTGGATCAGGAATAGGTGACAGCAGGACCGGGGCAGGGATTGTCCCTCTGGGCTGGGCACTGGTGAGGCCACACCCCAAATCCTGAGTGCAGTTCTGGGCTCCTCATGACAGGGGACACTGAGGGGCTGGAGTGTGTCCAGGGAAGGGGCTGGAGAATTCCTGAGGGAGCTGGGAAAGGGGCTGAGCCTGGAGAAAAGGAGGCTCAGGGGGACCTGGTGGCTCTGCACAAGTCCCTGCCAGGAGGGGACAGCCGGGGGGGTCGGGCTCTGCTCCCAGGGAACAGGGACAGGAGCAGAGGGAACGGCCTCAGGCTGGGCCAGGGTGGACAGCAGCAGGAATTTCCCCCTGGAAAGGGTGCTGAGGCCTTGGCAGTGCCCAGGGAGGTTTGGAGTGCCCATCCCTGGAGGTGTCCAAGGAATTCCTGGAGGTGGCACTCAGAGCTCTGGGCTGGGGACAAGGTGGGCATCAGGGACAGCTGGGACTGGATGGGCTGGGAGGGCTTTTCCAACCTCAATAATTCCAGGATTCTGTGGGGCACAGTGAGGCAGTGACAGGGTTTATTCACTGCTGGCCTTGGATGCCTCTGGGTGAAGCTTTGCCAATTGTTGTCCATCAGTCAGGGCAGTGACAGCTGGAATAACACCCATCTTCTTCCTATGAGCCCTGAGAATTCCCTGCCAGCTGTGGATAACGATTTCTGCTCAATAGGGGAGAGTAAAAAGTGGATGAATGGAATTAAGCATCCCACGTGGATATGTGACCACACATGGCTTGGAATGGACACAGAAGGAAAATGATTTGAGGTAGAAAAGCAATTCAGAGCTTCCTCCCAGGCAACACTTGTTCCGAGGGCTCATCCCGCTGTTTTCCAAGATCAAAGGATCAGCAGTGCAACAAACTGCTGAGAGGCTTTTAAATTTAAAACAGAATCCCTCCTTGATCCCTGTAACAGCAAAAGTCAACTTTGCTCCTTGGGTTTGGCCGCAACAGCCTTGTGACTTTTGGGGAATAAATTCATTCTGAGCAATGTGAGCCAAAAAATAGAAGGAATATTTTGGTCTCCAGAATTGTGTGATAATCTGGTGGTCAACAGTTCTTCTGGGAGAAACAGCAGAATGATATTAAATTTAAATATCCATTTCTTTTAAAAAGCTTAAAAAACCCCCAGGAACAGCGCAACCAAGTAAATTTCATTTTGGAAGAAAATTAGTAGAAAAAAATGAGTCAGGAGTAGTTTTGTGTTTTGACATTTCCATAAGAAGTTTTTTACAATAAAATGTTGTGGGGTTCTGTGTTTTTCCTTTTTAATACACACATTTTACTGAAACAGCAAGTTCCAATTTGTCTTTTCCTAGCCCCAAAATGACATTTTTTTCTGAGTATTTCTCTTTGAGGAATTTGCATTTTTCAGGTCTTGTTCTAATTAAGGATGAAAACAAAGCTCAACGTCTTGAGAAACAAAGAACAAGGTCTTTCTCTGTGTGATCCCTTTTGGGTGTCCAGTGCAGCACCTGGAATGGGCCCTGGTCACCAGGGTCCTTCCTGGGGGATTTTATTACGGAATTCACAGGATCTGACAGAAAAGCTCAGCGTTTCAGCCACCTGGCTGGGAAGGGAATTCCGGATATAACCAGAAAACGCAAAGGAAAACATCAGATTGTGACTGGAACTTGTGCCAGCAGGAATCAGCTTTTGTGGTTCAAGAGGAATTCAGGGAAAATCAGAAAATTCAGGGAAATCCAGCCACAGGGTCTGTAACCTCTGCAGGGTCACGGATTCTCCTGGGAGGTTCTGTGGTTTGGATATCCTGGGATGAACTGGGCATCCCTCGAGGGCCTCTGGCCATTCCCAGCAGGGAGCTGTCGATGCAGCACCTCCCAGCCCAGCCCTGAATCCCTGTTTTAGGTGCAGCACCTCCCAGCCCAGCCCTGAATCCCTGTTTTAGGGTGCCCAGAGCACAGTGACCCCCACAAAGTCTCATCCATGAGGATGAGACCCCTTCACCCGCACTGCCACCCTTAGGGTGCACCTTTCCTCCCCTAAATCCCTTTCTCCCAGTTTCTCTGCATCCAGCTGGATGTGACCCTGCACCTGGATCCCTTCTCTGGCTTTGCTTCAGCCCCCGGGAGTTTTGAAATCCCATCAGATGCTTCCGTTCCCCTCTCAGTGTTCGCTTTTTCCTGCTCCTTTCCTCCTTTAATGCACCCCTCAAAGCAGAAAGGTTTTCAAACCCCGTCTCCCTTTCAAGAGACTCCCTCTGATCTACCAGAGATGTTTCTCTCATCTGGGGAGTGCAGAAGGAGACTTCAGTGCCTTGCAGGGGAACAGAGATGCCTGGGAAATGCTCTCCCTGCAGGCCTTTAATCCTTGCTCGTGGCAGGGAGGAGAGGTTGTGTTTGGTCTTGTTTGGGGCTGTTCCCTTTCTCTGCCTTATGTAGTGAATAAGTTGCTGCTTCAAGTTCATAAATTGTTACTGTTACAAGGTTTACAGGTTAAAAGAGTTATTAGTTAATTGTGAATTAATTGTTTTAATTACCTACTGCTAATTACCCTGTGTCTGTAACCCCAAGTAGGTAGCCTAATGACCCTGTGTCTGCATCCCCAATTCATTGCTTTAATTGCCCCGTTCACCCCATTTCTGTATCGCCAATTAGTTGTTGGTTACCCTGTTTTTGTATCCCTTTCCATTGGGTGTGGCCTCCACTGCTCCCCAAAATGGCAGAACACACTCTGACATTTTGAGAAGGGTGATGTAATCCCATGAGGACCTCTCTATGAAAATGCCATGGCCTTAAGGCTATTTCACCCCTAATAAAACGAGCCAACCTACTTCCAGAGGACCCAAAGTGACCCAAAGTTACCCTGTTTTTGTATCCCTTTCTGCTGGGTGTCAACCCCGCTGCTCCCCAAAATGGCAGAACACACTCTGACATCTTGAGAAGGGTGATGTAATCCCATGAGGACCTCTGTATGCAAATGCCGTGGCCTTAAGGCTATTTCACCCCTGATAAAATAAGCCAACCTCCTTCCAGAGGACCCGAAGTGACACCTCCCAATTGGGATTATCCCAGTCTGCCTCCTGACTGTGATTCAGACCGTTCACCCCCTCACCCTAACTGACAGAGACCTGGACAGGGGTGGGAACCCCAGCTTTGCAACCAGACATGGCCTTCTGGTACTGCTGGGAGGACAGAAGCCCCAGCTGTGCCGCACTGCACTCAAGTGTGTTATATGTATACCTAATATTTTAATTCGTGCTAGAAAAGCTAAAAGTTTAAGACATGCAGCACCCCAGAGAACCGGGCACAGCTTATTTACAACTCAAAGGACCAAGGCTCCAAGGGAGAGAATGGATCATCAGCAAGGACAGTTGGGCCAAAACTCCCGTGATTAAGCACCACAGATAAGGAAGCCAGCAGTTTCAAGCGGATGGATATCTACCCATCCTTTCCCATAAGGACTGACCAAAAATCTCCATTTCTTGAACCTCCCTTCATGGACCTGAATATTTATTCCGAAATCTCCATTTCTCGGAAATCTCTTCATGGACCTGAATATTTACCAAAGTTTCCCGTAAAGAAGGAAGGACTAAAATTACCATTTATCGGAACTTTTACTCACTAACCCCAAAGACCAGGATATCCCATGTAAATGTGGTTAGATATACAAATTCATGCCCCACGGACAGAAAAACAGTATAAAATAGACTCAGTAGAAGCCAGAGGCATGTACACAATTCGACCCTTTGCGGTCTCTGTGTCACCCAGTGGCGAAAATCCGGATATCACATTGTGTTTTTTTAATTTGTTGTTTTTATGTCGGAGATTATTTTCTTTTTCCATTTTTTTTTTTTAAAATTGTTTTAATAAATTTTCCTTTTTCAATTTAATTGGCCTTTTCATTTATAACAAATGACAAAGCTGCAAAACTCCTCCTCCTCCTCCGTGTCGCCTGTGGGCGCGGCGGCGTGCGCGCGACCCGCCGGGCCTCCCATCCGAGCTGATCACCAATAAAGGCATTCTGAAGGAGAAAGATCTCCTGCCCTTATTTACAACACCTTACATCTGGGAAATCTGGGATTTTAGGGGTCCATCCGTGTTCCACCCAAATTCTTCCTGGACAAAGGGAAGAGTCTCTCAGATGCGGGTTTTGTTTTAGCTCCTTAGGCTGCTGCTAGTTTTCTTAAGCAGCTGCGAGGCTTGTTGAAGAGATAAGTTTTTCTTAAAACATAATTTAAAAAAACTGTAAATAATCTTGCACTTGGAACTTGTTTACATAAAGGTGTTGTTTCTAATTAGCCAATCCTAGTGATAAAGTGTTGAACAATAGACCAACCATGCCCAGCTGTGTCAGAACCCTACAAAGGGGGTTTGTCTGTTTAATAAAGTTCTTCAGCCTGTAGAAGAATTGAGTGTGTGTTGTTTGTCAATGCAGCACCAGCGACTGAGTCATGGCTGCAGTACCAGAGGAGCTTTTAGCTCCAGGGCAGCAGAAGAAAGCGGCTCCTGCGTTTCCATTTCCTCCTCTGTGTGATCCCCCAGCACGAAATGATCGAGAGCGCCCTGGGATGAGAGGATCCAGCCAGGGCAGCCAAATCCCTGTGCCTCCTTCCTCCCTGTCCCCCTGACTGCAGGGAGCTGGATTTCTGCTGGATGGGTCTGTATCCCAAAAAAAAAAACAAACCAGGACGGGACCCTGTCCAGTTTGCAGACTTAGGATTTATTATTTGTCTGTATCATACAAGCAATAAGCAAGAGACACAAGAAAACAACAAAATCCATGCAAAGCTAGATCAGAGACAAAATAACAACTGAAACAGAACATTTTATAGATATCTGCTCAACTAATAGTTTACAAGGAGAAGTTTAGAGTCGTATTACTCCAGCAAATCAGAAAAAGGCCCACATGGGCTTAGTATGAACAAAAGGTTTCTATAAACCTAAGAAACAATACACAATAATTCGTTATTTAAGGCTGGAACTTTTTCTGTCTTTGCAAAGCATAGATCTAGGACATTTCACATTCTGAACCAGCAGTCAGTCCTTGTTCTTGTACCTTATGATAAATATAAATGTATTTACTCATCTCCTAATTTCCCGACTTTCCCTGTGAAAGTTTTGAAATTCTCAGCCTGTTCTCAGCCTTCTGTCTCAACCTTCTGAAGCTTTTCTGCACCTTCTGGGGTCTTTTACTTTTTAGATTCCCACAGATTTCCTCCTGGGCTTGGGGTCAGCCTCCTCCCACCCCTCAGCACCTGCCCCACGAGGTGGCACTTGGAGCAAGTCCCAGCTGCTCTCTGGTGCTGGCACGGCCAAAGGATCTTCCCTCTTTCCCACTTTGCTCTTCTCCTTGCACGTGGATCCACGCCCAATGGGTGCTCCTGGAACCTGACTGAAACCCTTTTCTCACCTTCACTTCTCCCCACCTCCAGGGGCTGCCAGGGACTCTTCCCTTCTTTGGCCAAAGCTGAAGATCTCCAGGAATTTCCCGTGGCAGCCAAGTGGCTGTGAGGAAGCGGGAAGTGAATTCCAAGTGCCACTGCAGCCTGTCCCAAGCTGTCCCCTCAGTGACAGCCTCTCCCATGCCTCACCTGTCCCCAGGCCCTGTGACCAGGTGGGTGTCCCTGGCACGCCCCTGCAATGACTCTGCCGGGTCCTGGTGGCAGGGAGAGGTTTCCTCCTCTCACCCAGGGGTAAATGAATCCTTGCAGCATCTCCAGATGCTTTCTTTGTGCAGTAATAGGATTAGCAGGGAACACCCGTGGGAAGATGCTCCGGGAAGGAAACAATGGTGTTCTTTCAGAGTATATTTACTTCTCCTTGGTTTGGTGTGTGCAGGGAGGGATCCTGAGATGATCTGGCTGCAGGAGGCCCTGATAATGTGGCTAATCAAAGCTCAAGGGTGGCTTGTGACCTGCAGTGATGTCACTGCTGCTTTCCATCCCCTGTCCCTTTGATGAGCTCCAAACAGCGCTGGGAGGGGCCAGCCCCTCTCCTGTACTTTAATTCCTCCCTCAGGACCCATTTTGGCAGGGGTTTTTGTGTCGGGGGCATTCCAAGCTCTGCCAAGGGCTTCCCAATCCTGCACTGCAGCTGCCACAGAGTCTCTGCTGCCTTTCCCAGAAACTATCCAGGAGTCTGCGACAGCCCACAGGGAGTTTGTCTTTTAGTGATGGAAAATGCTCCAGATTTCCTTGTGGGTGGGTCAGAAAATGCCTCACCTGAAGCCCTCAGTGCTTTCTGAGCAATGCAGGCAACTTCTGCTGGCTTTGGGACAGACCACGAGCTGATTTTCCCCCAGTGGAGTTTCAGCTCCAGGAAAAATTGCAGCACAATTCCCACCCGAGCCGTGTGGCAGGAGCTGGGCACACACTCAGACCTTGGGTGCCTCAGGCCTTTCCCTGCTCAGAAGGCTCCTTAACACACCCAAACCCTGGAAATGTGAGGGTTGGGAAGTGAGCTTTGGATCAGTGACCTCATATTCAGGTGGGGACAGACACTGCTGGCAATGTCTTGCACAGAAACAAACCCCACAGCAGGGGAAGCCACAGATTCATCTGTTACTATTATTTTTGCAGTTCAAAAGTCTTAATTGAACTCTTTTGGGTCGATAAATTGGGAGGGCAAGGATAAGGATGACTCCTGCGATTTGTGTTAATTTAATATTGGTTTCTTTCAGCCCAGGGGAGCGAGGAGGTCACGCTGCAGGATGGAGGAGCTGGTAGCACATTCCAAAGTGTCTGGGAAGATCCACAGATCCTTCTGCCTCAGCCCTTTCACTGCAGGAGGTAAGTCAGGATTTACTCAAGGAAACCTCCCAAAGGCTGAACTCCTGCAAGGATCAGGGGCAGGGTGGTTTCAGCAGCAGCTCCTGGTCCCAGACCTGACATCTGCAAGGGCTGGGGCGACAGGACACAGGGAATGGCTTCCACTGCCAGAGGGCAGGGATGGGTGGGAGATTGGGAATTGGGAATTCCTGGCTGGGCTGGAATTGCCAGAGCAGCTGTGGCTGCCCCTGGATCCCTGGCAGTGCCCAAGGCCAGGTTGGGCATTGGGGCTGGGAGCAGCCTGGGACAGGGGGAGGTGTCCCTGCCCTGGGCACTGGGTGGGATTTGAGGTGGATTTTACAACCTGGTGGTTTGGTTTTAGTCCCAGATTTTTTGCTCAGCGTTCCCCACATGTAGCTGGTGTTGGCCTCAGGGCTGGTCCTCCCCAAAAAGAGATTTTTTTGTTTGTGAATCTGTTACTCCTCTGCACCCTTTTCCCATGGAGGGGATCCCAGCATCCCGAGGGTGGACGTTTGGAGCAGGAATGACATCCTGCTGCAGTGTCTGAGTACAGAGGAGACCTCAATACTTCATTTTATAGCCTGGAGCTTGGACATTCCCACTGAACTGGGAATTTTTTTCCTGTCTCCTGGTTATTTAGGGCTGGGAGTTGAATGGAGCCTTCCAGGTGGGATCAGGTACCCAGAGACATCTCAGGCTGCTCCAGGCTGTGGAGTTCTCTGAATTCCTCTTGTTTCTTTTCCACAGACACACACTGCTCTCTGACACAGCAGCTGTGGAAATTCCTGCATCCAGGTTATTTTAGGTGAACCTCACTGTCCAGAAAGTCAGGTTGGTGGAGAAGCTCTGGCCTCACCTCTGTCCATGAGCAGAACCTGCTATTCATTTCTATTACATAAATACCTGTGGCTGCATTGGAATGTTCAACTCCATCCTCCTGGGTAAATAATCCATGATCTGGCTCTAGCTTTGCCAACTTTTGTGAATGCCAGAGTTTCTCATCCACTCCCTGCCTCACTGTGATATTTAAATTCACCCCAAGCCATCTCAGCAATAGGCTTTGCAGGCAACAAGGAATCCCACTCGGAAAACAAATGATCCAGCTGGGGAAAAACTCTGGGAATGGTCTGTAAATGCGTGGGCACAACTGATCTGTGGAAAGAGTTTATCAGTTTGTCCAATCACTGCAGCGAGCACCACATAACTTATCTGGGAGAGAGCAGAGCACACTTTTCAAATGTTTCTCTGCAGCATAACAATTGGGAAACTCCTAAAAAAAAACAAAAAACCAAACAAAAAAAAAAACAACCCCAAAAAAAAAACCCCCACAAAAACCAAAAAAAACCAAAAAACAACCCTTTTCCCATGGTTTATCCCTTTTCCCGTGGGTATTCAGGGAGAGGCAGATCAGAGCCAGGGGCTGCTGGATGTTGGTGGCTGCTGTGGTAGTTGTGGTTGTGGGTTTCTACATCCCCGCTCTGCTGGTGGGACTGAAAGGTTTGTGCCAGGATTGAATGGTTCTTTCCCACTCCAATATTCCCAGAAGGTTCCTTGGGGTCAGTGAGAACTGTAACCCTCGAATATTGAAGTGTTTTATTGTCCTCAAAGGGGAGGAAATCCAACTTTCAGATGGGAAATTGTGTGTGGTGGAAGGTCTGCCCAAGGAGGAGGATGTTAAAGGGATAATAAAGAAAAATAAAGTGAGATTATCAGCTCCTCTGCTTTTCCTCTCAATAAAACCTGGGTGTTTTCTGGGCTTCCACAAACCTGAAGCTCTCAGCTAAATTTCTTACAGTTAAGCAGATGATAACAGAGGAGATTATAAATGCAGAGATCCTAGAAATGTGAAGGAGAGCCCTGTTTGCTTACTGAGGCATAAAAACTTCTTATTGGGGACTTAGATCTTAGTCATGTGCATTTAATTTGATTTTATATCGTGTTCTCTGACCAAACTGCTTCCAGTTTTTCTGTGTGGCATTGGGTGTGCTCAGAGAGCAGGACTGAGATAATCATGTGAGAAAGGCTTTTATTTGTAAATTAGCCTGATGGAAGGGCGCAAGGCTGAGCTGTGCATCCACGGAATCCTCTGGGGGTCAGGTCTTTCCAGAGCAGTGTCATGAATGAGGAGGGATGGGGATCTCCGTTTTTTGTCACGGAATCATTTAGGCTGGAACAGCAGGGTTTGCTCCAGCCCCAAACTGGGAGAGCTGGGATGTCCCTGTGGGTGCCACCGCCCCAGGGGGCAGCTGCCACCACAGGCCCCGTCACTTTGGGCTGGCCATCCTGTCACTCCCATCTGCCCTGGGTGTGATAAATAAGTTGCTTTTTTAAACTTTATATATATATGTTGTTACTGCTGTAAGAGTTGTTAATTGTTAACAACCCCGATGCTTCCCTGTCGCCCTGCTTTTCCAGCCTTCTGATGTTTACCTTTGAGAAATTATTTTCTCACGCACATTTCTGTAAACTATGGTTAGTTTACATTCTTTCATGGGGGAGGAGTTCTCTTGAGGGACACCTGTCTTGACCAGTGTGGTTGGAGAGGTGTTGACCTTGCTCACCAATCGCACTGGTCTGTCGCAGCGACACATTAGATTGACCACACGGACTCTGACTTGAGTTCAACTAAGAGGACTGACTTTATTACATCACAGACCCATATATATAGTATAGCAAACAGACCAAGTGATTGGCAAGCAAGGTTAACACCTCTCCAATCACATTGGTCAAGACCGGTGTCAATCAAGAGAACTCCACCCCCATAAAGGAATGTAAACATCTATATTGTTTACAGAAAAGGTGTGGGAAAGGAATTTCTCAAAGGCAAACATCAGAAGGCTGAAAGAGCATAGCAACACTGGTCTGCTTGCTATACTATATATATGGAGTCAGTGATGTAATAAAGTTGGTTCTCTTGGTTGGAACTCATGTCGGAGTTGTGTGGTGCATTCAGTGTGGTGCAGTGCGACACTTCCCCAACTTTTGTGTATCACTCCTTCGCTGGGCACTGCCCAGCCGCCCAAGTTACTGTGGCGATTGAGCAGGCTGGGCTGGAGCGAGCCCGCTGTGCTTGCCCCTCTCGGACTCAGACGCCCCAATGCAGGCCAGCCCCAGCCTGTTCAGTGTCCCGTAAGTGCCGCTGTTCCCGAGATGGCTCCCCTCTCCCCCCGGACTCACACACCCTCCCGCCGTACTCGGGGTTGCTCCCACCTCCACCGGCGCCTTCGTCGCTGCCATCCGTGCCCCAGGGCAGAGGGGAGACACCGGATCCCGAGACTGCCCATGTGAAAGGGGATTGCACAATACCTAGAATTCCCAGGGACCCTCGCCTATGCAAATGGGAACACGTTGGACACAGTCAAGAGAAAAACCTTCCAAATAAAAGAACCAGCATACCCCCAAATGGCGTAAATAGCACCATAAGCCCGGGAAAAAGAGGAGGCACCGCGGAGTCCAGTTTAAAGTTTTTACCCCGTCTCCATAACTTAAAGAAAAGGGCTTGGGAGGGGAGACCTGCCTCTCACAAAGCCAGAAATCGTCTAATGGGCAGGTCGGCGCCCCTCCCCCGCGCGACAAAGGTAGACCCAGCCTTGTTTCTAACTCAGAGACAGGCTGTACCATCAAACCCCCTCTGCACGGGTCTGAGCTGAAATCATTCAATAAAGGCATGTTAAAGGAGAAATCTCTCCTGCCCATTTCATTCATAAGACTGGGTGGTGTTTTCCTCCAAAGTCCGTGACAAATTCCTGAGTCACCCGTTCCGGGCAGGGCCCTGAGCTGGGAGCTCCCGGAGCTCAGTGCCCGGGGACTCTGAGGCTGGGCAGGTGAGGAGCCTCTGCTGCGGTCTGGAGCCACCTGAGGCTCACCTGAGGCTCACCTGAGGCTCACCTGAGGCCCAGGAGTCTCCGTTGCTAATTGTTCCCAAAATATTCCATTCGTTTGGAAATCGCGTTGCCACGGCAACCGCAATTTCTATGCATGACGAACACCAGACACCTCTCGAACCAATTTGTTTTCCCTGGTTGCCATAGTGACAGACGTTTTGTCAGAATTATTTAGGGAGAAGAAATCCGGAGGCTTTTGCAGAGAAGGAGCCCTGTGGGGAGCTCCCACCCTCCCAAACTCCTCCTGCCCGGCTCTGAGTGAGCATTTTTGGGTTGGGGTACAAACATCCCTCATCCCTGCCCCACTTGCACCCCGGTGCTCATGACCATCACCTGCCTTGGCTTTGGAGCTGTTCCAGCCTGGCCACCATCAGATCTTTCCTCTCTGCAGCCTCTCAGGGCTTCTCCTCCTCCCTCTGCATTTGAAGGGCTGCACCTCTGGCTTCCCCACCCCTGTTCCCAGAGGAAGGTCTGATAAAGCAGCTTGGGAAACTGCCCAGGAGTGCTTCTCTGGATAATCACCAACGATGCACAACAGGAGCGTTCTGGGACAGCCCAACAGGAATTTCACTGCCTGAGTGGAAGCTGAGGCTTTGGGAAGCAGCTCTGGTTTGTAATATCTGCCCTGCAGCCTGGGTTTCGTTTGGATTGCTGCTGCTTTGTTGGGGAAGATGGAACAGCAGAGCCTTACAAATATGATTGCTTGGTAAAAGATTTTGAAAATGCGAAACCTATCAGCGAAATTATAGCAAGCTTTGAGCTGTAGGGTACCCAGCTGTGAGTTACTGAACAACTGGAACAGACAATGGTTCAGCCAGCTGAAGGAGAATCTCTTTGAACAACACCCTTAGCAGACAAAGGGATGCCAAGGGTCCAAAGGTCAGGGGCACCCTGCCAATGTGGCAGGGAAGAAAAAGGGTTTAGAAAGTCATTTTTAGGGTTTAAAAGGTAAAAAGTAGAGTAATGTAGTAATTCTTATAGGCTGTATGCAAATTCTATAGGGTTTGTGTCTTGTACTGGTCGGTCAGTGTAAATCAGAATATTCAGCACAGAAAGAGATTTAATGTATTATAACAGGAACTCAGCTCTCTTGGGCACACTTTTAGCTGTGGTTGGCAGCTCAAGCAAAGCTCCTGTACCCATGACCTCTGCAATAAAGGGCACGTTTCAAGAGCTGCCCTGGACTCAGAGATCTCTTGTTGTTGTCCCAACTCCCCATCACTCCTACACTGCTTCATGGGGCAGCTCAGTTCTGCTGCTTTATTGAACCATTTTGGGGTTCTCTGCCCTCCCCACTCCTCCTGCTCAGCTCTCGGGCTGCCAGGACCTTCCACCCAGGGTGGGGTGGGCTCTCCAGCACTGCAGCCAGCAGAAATTTCTGGCATCCCGGGAGATGTTTGGGATGAAAGAAGAGCTGCGAGTTAAAAGCAAAAATGTGCTCTCAGTGCTTTGATCCCCCACACAGCCCAGGTTCCTGCAGTCTCAGCTGAGGAATAACAAAGCCATTTTTAGATGCCACCATGGGGATATTCCAGAGCCACCTGGACACAATCCTGTGCCCTGGAGTGGCACCAGGGACCCTCTGATGTCCCTTCCAGCCTGACCCATCCTGGGTTTCTGTGACTCCATCTGTGTTTGACAGTCTAGGGAATAAAAAATATTGGGAACAATCTGTCATTAAACACCTGAGTGCTCAAAGTTTAGGTGAGTATTGGAAAACAAATCAATCTTGTGAGCACGGGTTAGGAATTTCCACCGTGGGCTTGGAGGCTCCCGCAGGATCTGGAGCTGAGCTGGATTCCTGCTGCCACGGGCTGTTGCTGCCATGGGAAAGCCTCTTCCCTGCCTGCCAAATAACATGGAGTGCTCCTTGCCTTGGAAATGTCCAGGCACGGGAGCCAGAACACTGAAGCAGAGAGCTGGCATCTGCAGAGTGACTGAGAGGAATCCCTCGGGGGTGACAAACGCTCCTGCACCCGCCGGTTCCTTAAATCCCTCCATCCATCCATCCATCCATCCATCCAACCCTCCCTCCCTCCACCCATCCATCCATCCATCCCTCCCTCCATCCGTCCATCCATCCATCCATCCATCCATCCATCCATCCATCCATCCATCCATCCATCCATCCATCCATCCATCCATCCATCCATCCTCTGTGTCTGCAGTCACAGGGAAGAAAGCCCCTTTCTCCTGTTGAAGATAATCAGCAATATAATATAACATAACGGTGTCCTCCCTCCTGAGTGAATCCCTGGGAGCTCCGGGGAGGATTTCAGATGTTGGTGTGCTCCACCTTTCCCTGCTGCTGTTACCTGCACGTTCACCTCCACTTGGTGGTAGCATTTTCTCTGTTTCCCTCCTCTTTCTCAGCGTTTGGAGCAGCTGTGGATGCGAGCAGGGAGCCCCTTCCCTGTGGAACGGGAGAGTGAAGCGTTTGGTCCACGTTTCCCTCTGGGACACGGTGAAGTCTGAGCCTCTGATCCTGCCCAGGCTGGGCCTTTGCTCAAACCTCTTCCTTCAAATGGGAAAAGGAGAAGAAAAAACCCCCAGACCTTGGGAGTGGTGCCCATGAGCAGCTCGGCTTGTCCTCAGGTGGCCTTGGTGCCCTGCACGGGCCTGACAGGGGTTGGTGACAGCGAGGGGTCAGAACTGGGGCTGTCCCCAAACAGGGCTAAAACCTGCTCTGGGTTAGGAGCAGCCTAAAGCCTGTTCTGGGTTAGGAGCAGCCTAAACCAGGGCAGGGACAGGAGGAACCTAAACAAGGGCAGGGACAGGAGGAACCTAAACAAGGGCAGGGACAGCAGGAACCTAAACCAGAGCAGGGACAGCAGGAACCTAAACCAGAGCAGAACTAGGAGCAGCCTAAACCAGGGTAGGGACAGGAGCAGCCTAAACCAGGACAGGGACAGCAGGAACATAAACCAGGGCTGGGACATCAGGAACCTAAACCAGAGCAGGGACAGCACGAACCTAAACCAGAGCAGGGATAGGAGCAGCCTAAACCAGGGTAGGGACAACAGGAACCTAAACCAGAGCAAGGACAGCAGGAACCTAAACCAGGGCAGGGACAGCAGGAACCTAAACCAGGGCAGAGCTAGGAGCAGCCTAAACCAGGGCTGGGACATCAGGAACCTAAACCAGGGCAGGGACAGCAGGAACATAAACCAGGGCTGGGACATCAGGAACCTAAACCAGGGCAGGGCCAGGAGGTGCTGGGTCCCTCCCCAGGCAGGTGAGCCATCAGCTGCTGAGATGTCCCCATGTCCTGCCTTGGCCTGTCCCAGCTGCTGCTGAGGGCTTGATCCCCACCCTGCCCAGAGGGACAGGAGGGATTTTTCCCATGGGGAGGAGCAATGGAGGTGCTGTAGGAGAGCTGGGAATGGGCTCAGGGTGGCACGGAGAGGTGATGTCACTGCTGGTTTATCTTTTATTTTTTATTTTGGCTGTTAAAAATTTCCATAAATCCTCCACCTTGCTACCCCTTCTCCTGTCACTGCTTTTGGCTGTTGTTAACCCTTGGAGGTCTGAGCAGAACTGGGATCAAAGGCTGTGGGTGAGGCCTTTGCTGCTCTTTCCCTGCTGCACAGGTGCATCCCATTTCCCAGAGAGAAAAATCGCAGCACCACCTGCTGCAAATGAAATTATTGTCATATTGATTTGATTTCTTTTAATTGAAGTGTGCCGTTTGTAAGTGTCTCGTCTGAGGGCTGTGACTGCTGCTCCCCTTCCTGGCAGCAGCAGGCTTCCAATCACTGGCACCTCGTGGGCATTAAAACACCGTAAATTGGTCTGCAAGTTACAAACTCTCATTCTTTTCCGAAGAATCGATTGCCACGGGGGTTGGTAGGATTGGGAAAAGGAATTTTTCCTCCCCTGGTGTCTCAGGGACAGCGGCCACCCAGGCTGTGGTGACAGTGTTTGTCATGGCTTGTGCCAGGCTTTGAAAGGCCCTTCTGCTACATCTGTGCTTTATCCAGAGGCAGGGAAAGGAGAAGAGTGGAAAACTCAGCCCAGCTGTGTTTCCTCAGAGCCCCAGGGCTGCTGGGCACTGCGGGTTCTGTGCTCAGAAATGGCTTTGCTTTGAAATGTTCAGGCAAATGTGGCACTGCCTTGTCACTGCCCCCACCCCTGACCAGGGTAGGACTGTGGGCTGGGCCCTGGTGTCCCAGGTGTCCCTCCCCTCCTGGGGAGGGGTCTCTGCCTTCAAAATGTTCTTGTTGTGCTTTCAAATGGGTGAGGAGGATGAGGATTGTGCTGCTGAAAGCTCAGCACTGCCTGCAGGGCTGGGCTGCCTTTGGGGGACTGCAGGGGACACAGATGGGGTGGGGGGGCTGAAATTGTCCCTGTGTGTCCCCCACGGCTTGAAGGGCTCCCTCCTGCCACTGCCTGGCTGAATGTCACCCCGAGGTGACAGCGATGGGACCTGTCCCAGGGTGTTCTCCATCACAGAGCCCCAGGATGGGTTGGGTTAAAGGGACCTCAAATGCCACCCAGTGCCACCCCTGCCATGGCAGGGACACCTCCCACTGTCCCAGGCTGCTCCAGCCCCAATGTCCAGCCTGGCCTTGGGCACTGCCAGGGATCCAGGGGCAGCCACAGCTGCTCTGGCAATTCCAGCCCAGCCAGAAATTCCTTCCCAATACCCAATTTAAATCTCCTTTCTGTTCATTTGAAGCCATTCCCTGTGTCCTGGCCCTCCATGCCTTGTCCCCAGTCCCTCTCCAGCTCTCCTGGAGCCCCTTCAGGCCCTGGCAGGGGCTCTGAGCTCTCCCTGGAGCCTTCTCCTCTCCAGGGGAACATTCCCAGCCCTTCCCTACCCCACAGGAGATGTGCTGCCAGCCTTTACCCAGGAGCAGGATGATTGGGACAGGCTGTGTCTGTGGCTCAGCAGGGAGGGGACAGCCAGGCTGGCAGTGGTGACATCCCCAGCCCCTGCTCAGCCTGGCCTAAGGAACGCTCACAAATAGATGGATTTCTCTTTTTCCCTCCCCTCTCAGCTGATGAATTGATGATTTATGAATATATTGCTTTTCTGTGGCTGGCTCTGGAGCCCTCTAAGGATTATTCAGGATAAAGGAGATTGGCAGAGAGGAAGGAATGCCAAAGCCTTTCCAGCAGCTGATGTGCTTGGGTTTCTTCTTGTTTTATTTCTCAGCTTTCACAGCAGTGAAATCCAAAGCTTTTGCAGCACAAAAGTGGTGCTGAGGCAAATCCAGTGCAGCTTTTCCTGCTGGGGGAGAGCCTGGACTCAGCACAGCTCGGGGATGTCCCAGGGACTGGAGCAGCTCACACCCAAAGGGGCCTGGCAGTGAATTAATCAGCATTAATTGGGGCTGGTTAAAATTGCATCTCCTGGAACCCTGGGACTGGACTTGGAAACCAGAGAGGGACTGGGGACAAGGGATGGAGGGACAGCACACAGGGAATGGCTTCCCACTGCCAGAGGGCAGGGATGGATGGGAGATTGGGAATTGGGAATTCCTGGCTGGGAGGGTGGGGAGGGGCTGGGCTGGAATTGCCAGAGCAGCTGTGGCTGCCCCTGGATCCCTGGCAGTGCCCAAGGCCAGGTTGGACATTGGGGCTGGAGCAGCCTGGGACAGTGGGAGGTGTCCCTGCCATGGCAGGGGTGGCCCTGGGTGGGATTTGAGGTCCTTCCCAACCCAAACCTTCCATGATTCCATGAAAATGGACCCAGTTCCACGTGCTGGGAGCTGCCTGTGCCCACCCCACGCAGCCTCACTTGAGGCTTTGTTGCCTCTTCCTGCTGGGAAGCTGTTCCAGAAAATCATTCCTTTAGCAATTAAATCCCTCATCCTGAGTGTCACGGCTTGAGGGCACAAAGCTGGAGTTTTGGGAGGATCCCTGGCTTGTCTCTGGGTCCCACCTGCCCCTGGGGAGCCCAGGAGTGTCCCCTGACCTCCCACGGGACAGGGGAGCCCTTGGGGACCCCCAGCCCTGCCCTGCCCTGCCCCAAACCAGACCTGGTGCTGGCAGTGCCTCCTGTGCAGAGCTGCTGACACCTGGGAGGGAGCTCAGGCTGCTCAGACCTCAGCAGGAGACTTGCTGGGTTGGTCTGTATCCCAAAAACAGGATGGGACCCTGTCCGTTTTGCAGACTTAGGATTTATTATTTGTCTGTATTATACAAGCAATAAGCAAGAGACACAAGAAAACAACAAAATCCATGCAAAGCTAGATCAGAGACAAAATAACAACTGAAACAGAACATTTTATAGATATCTTCTCAACTAATAGTTTACAAGGAGAAGTTTAGAGCCATATTACTCCAGCAAATCAGAAAAGTACCTACGTGGGCTTAGTATGAACAAAAGGCTTCTATAAACCTAAGAAACAATACACAATAATTCGTTATTTAAGGCTGGAACTTTTTCTATCTTTGCAAAGCATAGATCTAGGACATTTCACATTCTGAACCAGCAATCAGCCCTTGTTCTTGTACCTTATGATAAATATAAATGTATTTACTCGTCTCCTAATTTCCCGACTTTCCCTGGGAAAGTTTTGAAATTCTCAGCCGTCTGTCTACCTTCTGAGGCTTTTCTGCACCTTCTGGGGTATTTTTTAGATTCCCACAGAGCCTGATTTGGTGGAGAGCTGCAGATTGAGGTGGCTGGAGAAGCCCTGAGCACAGCAGCTCTGGAGCAGGAGCACACAGTGCTGAGAGAACGGCTCTGCTCACACCTCAGCCTGTTTGCGGAACTCTGGGATCTCCAGGTTCTGTGTTTCCTGCTTTATCCCGGCACTTCGATTTGGGCAGCTCCGGAAATCGCATCTTAGGAACATTTTCCAAGGGGGAAAAAGACCCTGCCTGTTGTTTGTACAACAGGCTGGGAAACAAAGCAATTGCAGGCTGCTCCGAGCGTAACGAGGGTCGGTGCAAAATGCGTTCTGCTCGGCAATGTCAGCTTTAGTTAAGCCTTCAGAGGGACTGTTCTGCGTTTGAGCATATTCCAGTGGCTGTCTGCACTGCTGCATGGCAAAATGGAATTTCTCTGACAGATCACTCTCCTGCTCAGGGCGTGGGGGGAAAGGACTGCAGGTCTGTGAGGCTGAGCTGTCTCTGTGCTGCCAGAGCTGCTCCACAAAGGTGCTGCCATTGCTGCTGGCTATCGGCGATTGAATAGAGAGACGGGAACCCTGATTCGGTGATCAGAATTTGGTTTTACTGAGATTTTTCCAAAGCTTATATACCATTTCTAGGAAGGTTAATGTTTACTACTACAAAGATAAAGTTAAGCATGGTACAGACAAACTTATGCATTTTACAACATATCTTGTTTAGGAAGGTTTAATTTCATTTCCTTATTCCGGTAAACAGATGTAATCCCATCTTCTGTAATCTTCAAAGGTCTGTTTGTTCTCGCCAGGGCATCTTAGTTATCAAACTAGATATGCTAATTAACTCTGCTTCACTATCTGACCTGTGTATTCCCACAGCTGGCACTGCCTGGTGCACAGACAGAGCTTTCCTGCCTGCCTTGGGATAATGGCACTGGGTAGCTCGTGGCTCATCCTGCTCAGCCCCGGGTGTTCTGCAGCTCTGTTTTTACCAGTGCCTGCTCTGAAGGAGCCCCTGGCAGGGCCTGAAGGGGCTCCAGGAGAGCTGCAGAGGGACTGGGGACAAGGCCTGGAGGGACAGCACACAGGGAATGGCTTCAAATGAACAGAAAGGAGATTTAAATTGGGTATTGGGAAGGAATTCCTGGCTGGGCTGGAATTGCCAGAGCAGCTGTGGCTGCCCCTGGATCCCTGGCAGTGCCCAAGGCCAGGCTGGACATTGGGGCTGGGACAGTGGGAGGTGTCCCTGCCATGGGCACAGCCCCAGTGAGCCCTGGCAGGTTTGGGGCAGTTTTGGGGACATGACAGGCTCAGTGCCACCACTCTGGGCTCTGCTGCTGTCGTTTATCAGGTGTGAAAGGCCAGGGGACAGCGACAGGAGATGCTGTGGGGCCACCCCAGCCTGTGGCTGGAGCAGGGTGCTGAGGGCAGGGGCAGCA
>WAAE01023711.1:63230-73676 GCA_013400495.1 Nicator chloris | reverse complement strand
CTTTAGAATAAAAGAACATCATCATTTTTGAACAGATGACACTAATCTAAACAAATAAGATACCAAACAACGACTACTTCATGACAGTTCTTGCCTGTTTGTATGTCCTTCCAGAGAACCCAGGATTTGGAACTGTCTTCAAATATAATGAAGCAGTTCTGTTTCAGTTTGTTTATCTGAAAGACAGAAAAACGGTGGAAGCCATGCGTAAAAGCACCAAACAGAAGAATGTATTTAATACTACAGAAGCGAGACAATAATACTGCAATTTTCAACAGTATGTGACACTTTAAGGCTCCAGTCAAGTTAAAAAATGTGATTACCTTTTTGATAGTTCCAAGATAAAACAAGCCATCTGACCATCTAGCTAGGACATCCTGACCTTCCTCAAATTTACAAAGTGGCTTTTTGGCTTTCTGTCCATCACGTAACGACAGCTTGGCCAGAGATGCTGAGCTCTTATGGCTGCGACGTAAAGGAGACCGCTTCTGGACCAGTGAATTACCCACCGCTGTGGAGTCTCTAGGGGAAGGAAAGCAAGAGAAGAGGTCACCAGAACTGGGTTAAAGGAACTGTGGACTGGAAATACCAACATGACCAACTTTTCTCATGTTTTCTGACTTTACACACCTTTAGTAGCAGTGCCTCTGCTACTATACAAGTGTACAAAATCTGAAAGGGACAAGTTTATAAAAGAGAAGTGTTCTAGGAAATCGACTAATTTAAAGGAAGATGGGGACACACAAACTCCCCAGCTCAGAGACTCTTCACAAAATCACTGGAAACATTGAAAAACACATCAAAAACACTCAGTACAGGTTTACTTATGCAAAATTCAAATCACTGCCAGTTTTCTAAAATTCCAAGGAAGCTAAAAAGGTCCTAAGCCAATTCTAACTGCATTACCTCGGTTGGGAGACTACAGATTGAGTATTATGCTGAGGTACCCCCAACACAAAATCATGCAATGCTGCCAAGCATAGCTGTAGAGCTTTCCAGCACAGGAAGAATTTCTACATGTTGAATTTCTTATGTAAAATAGATTTTCCTCTCTGTTAGAGTAAGGGTAGAAAATAATAAGGAAGGAAAAACAACAGATCTTGCAACCTTTCTTCATACATTAAACCTAAAATCCTAAGTTATTTGTATCAATAAGCATTTTTCCTCATATATTCCACAATACATAGTCTATCTGTATTTAAGTATGGATATGCTTTTATGTCAGACTAACTGTCAAACACTACACTTCAATTAAAGCAGTAAAATACAGAAAATTATAAAACAGGACCAGAGAGTGCACAAGGAAGAATTTCATAAGTAATACTCAGAATTTGAGACTATGTAATAAAGTTACCATTTGTATATCCAAATGTATTTGCTCTAGAAACTATATGTGGATGCAAACACAATTGGGGATTAGGGAATTAAATAGGATACCATCAATTGAAGAGCAGTTTCATCTCACTCAAGATATCTTAGGTACATTATCAGCATGAGGAACATTTGAATTATCTCAAAGCACCAACAAAAGCAGTAAACTAATCAGTATCCCATATAGTTTGAGAATTGCTATACAGATATTTGAGAAGTTGCTCTACAGCTTCAAAGGGAAAGGAATCTTTTCTCTAAAGAATTTACTACTCACATTTAATATGACAATAAAACTGGAAAGGTAATGGCTTAAAATATATTAAACAGTTCAAACCAAGAAGATTAGGCACAAGAAAATCATCTGCTTTAAGCTTATTTCTAATCAATGTAACATTTAACAATGACATGACAGTAAGAGCAGCTATAATGGGCCTCTGGTGTCCTCATGCACAACTGGGTCACCAATTTAAGTCCTGTTTGATCCCAAACACAAAAAACATTCAGATGAGTGACTAGGGAAGACCAGAGGAACAAAAAATCCTTTGGCTTGTTTCACAGCTGTTACCTTGTCACTTCATCCTTCATCACTGCATCAGAAAATTAAACTGTCATTTTTCATCTCCTCTGTTCATGGTGCAAGTGACAATGTTCAGACCCGCCACCCAGCCAGATTCTCAGATAAAGCATCTTACCGATTCTGCTGCTTCTTACACAAAAGCTGGTTCAAGTTCCTGCTACTTTTCCTCAGCTCTACTCTAACCTCTGATAAATGAGACAGGATACATGCAGCATTCAAAATAGGTTTACAATAACAGAGTAAAGGTGTGGCAGCCCAGGACACCTATTTTTTGCTTTCTCAGCACGAACATCTGGTTTACAACCAGTTTGACAGAACTACTCTCAGAGAGGTTCAAAGATTTTCTTTCCAATTTTTTTTCTGGGATTTAAGACCCTAGAAAAAGCTAGGTTAGCCTAGCTAGGCCAGCCTAGAAATAGGTAGCTATTCCTGCTACAAGGCAAGAATGTTTGCTCTTCTTTTCCAGTACTTGAAAAAAATGCGTGCAAGATCTCGTACCAAATACACAAAAAGACACAAATTCATTTATCATAAACAGTACAGACTGTCAATTAAAAAACAACTCTGAACTCTGTATTAAAAAAAAGTCTTCAAAAGCACTCAAAAGAATGCAGTACAGAAGTTTGTCTCACAACACCATTGAAATCACAACCAAAAAAAAGTGTGCATCATTTTCTGGCACAAAACACTTAAATGAATCTATACATTCACTTATACAACAATGTAAATACACAAAAGCAGCTTCAGACCCTGAAGAACCTTGATACACAGCAAAGATGTGAGCCAATAAACCAGACACTTCTCCTTTGTCCACACTGCTCTCTTTGTGAGTGATGGCAGTGCTGAAGTGACAACTGAACAGCTCATGAAGCAGCTCCTGCTGTGGCAGTTTATGGTTTATCTCAGAGACTGAAAATAGGGTTAGTTATTACAATAGGCCAGCAGTAGCTTAACAGTTGCTTTCCACATGGATAGGAAGTTTCTCTCCAGGGAAACAATCCCTCAATGTTTTTGACTGTGATTAAGTAGGAAGTCAACTGTTTTAACAAGTTGACTTTAATGAACAGGACATAAGTTACTTAAAGTAGGTGTCTCTGAAGGATCTTGTGGAACCACTGCACAAGAAATGCAGTGCAGACCACTGTAAAAGCTACATGCACAAAACAGTACTAACTTGCCCATCTGTCTTGTCACAACTCTAACTGTTGTAGTGGAATGCCAAAAAGTCACACCTACCATTAAAATAAAACTTTTGTTGAAAGCTAAAACGCAAACTGAATTTCAAAACTGGCAAGCAAGAATGTAAAGTTTACACATCTTCCAGCAACTTGCTTTCCAGTCTTCTTTAAAGTTAGCTTCATAGCACCTTCCTAACACACAATCATATGGTTACCAACAAAATTAGTAACCTTGAAATAGCTATTTCTGAACACTTCTCTCCAAGAACTTATAATTGCACAATATCCATCATGCACTGTTTTTCAAAAAAAAAATCTTATACAATATAAAGATCTACATTATTGCATTTAACTTTCATAACCAAGCTACAGTGTATGTCATACAGCATGTATGGCTTTACATCTGTTACTCAATGCTAAGTATGTTGTAGTCTTACTCGAGCACTTAAAATGCAAAACCAAAAAAAAGTACTTATATACCCATACAATCTTTCAGAAGTTAGTGGTGGCAGTCAGTAAAATGTATCTGCACACTGACATACGTTTGAAAATAGAAATGCACTTCCACCTTTTCTTGAGAAGTTGACGTAATGAAGTACTGAAAATGCTCACTGATTTTCACCTTGGAGTCTAGATCATAGCCACAGATATCCTCAAGCAAGACAGGCAGAAGGGTATCTTCTATTCATCTACTTAATGAATTAGTTTATAATATGTTGCAGAAACAGGAGATTGTCCTTGTCAACAGGAATGGCAAACTCCCTCCCAAAGTGAACTACCTCAATCAGTCTGATTGATGAACCATAAGCACTTACTATGCCTAGCACTGTATTAATGAAAATTAGAGTTGTTAGTTTTGACTCACTTGTAACTCTAACCTGTTTATCAGCAGTTAGAAAATTTTGGTATTCATTTGGTGCCTCTACTCTACCTCTACAGCTATCCTACAGAAGGAAGAAGCGGGAAATCTGGGGGAAGAGATGTGAAAAGGATGGAGGATTAAAAAGACACAGCATTCTTGTTTCCAAGTGTCTTTCTTAAGATCATTCACACTCTTGTACTCCTTCAGTCTCAACAACTGCCGTGAAAAAACTTCTGTCAGAAAAACTCCCTTGACTTTTTTTTTCCCCAGCCATCTCAGTTCACTGATCTGTGTCACAGAACGATTTGTAAGCACAACTGAATAAATGCAAACAAGCAACTTGGGACACAAACTCCCTCAGCTGGCACTGCCACACTGCGTGACTGAACCAGTCAGGTTCACTGACAATCCATACAATTTCAGGAAACTTTCCGAGAAGAGCTGCCTGATTCACAAATGCTGCAACAGTAACAGACAGCTACCCTATGAACACAGATTGTTTTGGGAAGCATTAAAGATACTAAGTTTTAACAACAAAGTGCCCAAAAAACATGAAGAGAAAATCTTAATCCACTGAGAAAACTCAAAGTGGGACAAATAGCTCATTTATTCCTAGTAAATACAAATAACAGTGAAGAGATGACTACTTTAAAGATTTATCAGAAGGAAATTCAGATAGAAATCACACACAGAGCATTCTACTAAGATAGCCCAGAGAGGTTTAGGATCCATCTCAAAACTGGAAATGCGGTATCCCACAGGAAAGGAAAATATAGTGAAATAACTTATAATAACTAGAGATAATCACTTCAGACTCTGCAAGTACGATGTTACTGCTCATTAAACACAATCTTTTTGGGTCTGAAGTTGAAAACTTGCCCTTTATTAGCCTTTATTAGAGAAAACTGAACTATGAAGAAGTTGTAAGATGTTGTAAAATACCAGCGGTCTGTTCTTCTCTCCTTAAAACAGGAGAGTTAACATTCACACGGAATGAGGGGAGTAGAGGTTTTGCAAGGGCTCAGACCACACAAAACTCACTTTCACACATGGCTTATCCAATACAGCAGCTTGCTCCCTTCCCAGCAGCTCTGGAATGACAAGCTGCCTTCTCCATTAGCTTCCTATTCACTTTTCTTTCCCTTAATATGGATTCACTGACTGATATTTAAAACAAATTAAAGTACCTCACAGAGAGATCTAGTGACTAAACAAGCCAGGTAAGCAACAAGTGCTCACAGCTAGAAGACAGCAGAAAAGAGAAATTAATCTTGTCTGAGAGTAATAATTGTAGCTTGTTTATCCAGCTCCACATAACCAAGCTAAAGCCATGTTTCCAACATTGCCTGTGACTTGGATCTGATACCTAAATTAACAGCTGGAGAGATACTGGATCCTGGCCACATTTCTTCCTTTCAGCTTCTCCATTATTTAGGAGATCTCATACCAACCATTATCTGTTCACTGTGGCAATCATACTTTCCTCCCGCAAATAAAAAGATTCTGCTGGGCCAAGAAGACAAATAAAATTAACAGGATGACAAGTCAAACTTAAGTTAACTTCCTCCACCCTGACCCAGGTCCAAACTTCAGATCAGGTTGGCTCAACTGGTAATAAAAAAGAAAAAAATCCCTTTGTTTTTCATAATACCAACATCACTTTTGCAAGTCACTTTTCAATTACATGTGAACAGGCTATTATATTAGCACATTGTCATTACCTTCCATTAAGCAAAGGATCAAGTACCAATCCAGATTATAGCCTATACTCTACACTGCTTCATAGACTGAAATGAATATTGTTTTTCCAATGTACTGTATCATACAACATCTACAAAACACACTTGAAGCTCCTTATCTTCACACTATTTTGCATGCTGGTACAATCAAAAGCCAACTGTACCAAAGAAGAGCAAGGGAACTCTAACCTAGGGAACCCTCAGTCTAGAAAAGTGGAGAGTAATGACTGGGAGATAAGAAATACATTATCAAAATTACTTTCAGTTTTAAGTGTTGTTTAGGATAATACAATAATTCAGGGTGGAAAGGCTCTCAGGAATTCTCTAGTCCTGCTCAGCATAGCATGAGCCATGAGGCCAAACAAGCACCCTGGGCCCCTCTTTCACTGCTGAGCTGCCACCCTGGGGAGAGTGGATGTTCCCTCCCCCATTCAGAATTTCTCTTATTCCAATGTAGGCATATTACCTCTTGTCCTCCTGCATACACTGCTGTGAAGACACTAATGGCATTACACTTATTTTCTCACAGGAGCAGGAAGGCTGCAGTTATGTCTCCCTGAAGCTGAATGAACCTGGTTCCCTAAGCTCCCTCTCATAAGGCAAGTGCTCAAGTCCCTGACTGTCCTGGTGGCCCTACACCAAACTCTGCTAATTTGATGTCTCTTGCAGTGGTAGCACTAAATACAGCACTCTGTTGAGATGCTGTCCAATGAGTTTTGTGTAGAAGGAAATAATCACCCTCAGTCTTCTACTTCTGTTATTATAGCCCAGGATACCACTTGCCTTAGCTCAGAGGACACAATGCTGGCTCTCATTCTGCTTTCTGTCTGTCAGATCCCCAGCCAATCTTGCAAAGCTGACCCCCAACCAATCTTAGTCTGGAGTTCCTTCTTCAGATGCAGGACTTTGAACATGAACTTCATGAAATTCAACTGATAAGAAAGCAGCCTCCTCCTTCAGCCTTGCTGAAACTGAGGTTGGATGAGGTTCTCCCCCTGCTCAAAAACCCTGCCATTTTTAACACAGAGGGTGGTCAGGTTGTTCAGGCCACGATTTATATCGTTGGTGACTGTTACCAGCCATCACCTTTCCATGCATCCAGAAACATCCTCCAGGAAGACTTCATGACTTCCCTAATGACCAAGTGAAGCTAACCAGCCTGTGGCTCCCTGGGTTGAACTCCTAGCCCTTTCCAAAGATGGGTGTAACACCTGCAATTTCTAATCATTATCCATTAGCCCTGTTCTTCACAACCTGTAATAGTGAGGAAGAGCCCGACAAGAACATCACATATTTGTTTTCCTTGGTGCTCTTGAAAGCAGCCTGGTCCTATGGACCCGCATGAGTCAAGTTCCCATGTTTGTTCAAATGTGCAGCAAGCCAATTCATAGGCCACTTGAGCAAAGCTTAAAAAATCCACCATGGATAGAAGTAAAAATATCACTTAAGGCAGAACAACTTTATCCTACCAATGATCTCAGGGTAACCATTCTGTATAAGCCGCTCCTTGTCAGTGCAATGAGAAATTGGAACTTGCTGATTCCCAACTTTACCCAGTCAACCCTAATAGCATCCATGATGATCAAATGTGATTTTGCATAATACATTACTATCGCAGTAGGGTGGTTGGCTTCGGTGAGGATTTTAATTCTTTCAAAGGGCCTTATATTTTGGCTATGATTTTTTTTCTCTGAATTCTTCTATCTGGTTAGACTCTTTAGGGAACTCTCTAGTTATTACAGAATATCCTTTCATTAGTGAATTTTTTAAGTAGATCCATGCTTTCAAAAGTATATACATCACATTACCTGACAAAAGTAATAAATTTTGATTGTAAGAAATAAAAAACTGGTAATAAAAACTAAGTAAGGTCCCGCAGCCTATTAATGTGATTAGCAGTTAGGTCTATGAATCTGTTGCATATCAGAAATAAGTTTAGCCAGAGGACTGAGGGAAAGTGACTGTGACACAAAACTTGTTAGCATCTAGATAGAATACTGTGGTTTTGCTCTTTGACCCTGTGAAATAAGACTGTCCTTAGTAAGATTGGTGCATATTGTTAAAAAGATGTGGTCACCAGGATAAGTGTACTCCCATGTTCATAATACTACAATCATTTGTGGTTTTATTTTTGCTCACATTCTCCCTCAAGAAATCTTAACTAGAAGTGTTTTAAATCTATTTGATATAAATAATGGAAGTATTAAGAGTTTAAAAGATCATGACAGAATAATATATTTAGTACATAGGGAAGTAGGACAGGGCAGTCATGTACTGAAGGAGCCATTTGTTTGGGATCAATCATGTGTTTGAACACGAAGAGGAAGAAGGTACAGGGAGAAAACAATGGTACCAGGTCACAAGAGACCTTTTCGGACCAAAATTCCCCTTAATGGTATCCTCAGCGCCTCTGTGAATACAGCAACTGCCTTTTGGGTTTCTACAGTATCCAAACCCAGTACATGTAGCAACACACCCTTCTAAGAGAGAATGAGCATGCACTCCAGCAATGAAAGAAATAACAGATAACATGCCACCTTGCTCTGGAAGAAGTGGGGAAGAAAAAGGATTTCAGAGCTGACCAAAATCCCATAATGCCAAGTTTTCCTCTTTAAGCTTAGTCTGCAAGAACAGCAACCTCCATAAGCATTCCACAGAATTAAAAAAATTAATAGATTTGAAATGTAAGTAAAGTAGTATTATCCTTGAAGACATTTAGTGAATGAAGTACGTCCAGACTCATCAGGAATGCTCTCATCATTAGCTCTCCTTCTCTCAAGAAAGTTAAGCATCTTGATTTCACTCCTCCATGGAGATTATCTCTCCAAGAATACCTGTGGCTTTATAATTCTTCTCCTGTTGTGTTTTGCTCAAAGACACACTTCCCCTCCACTTCCGGCAAGGAAGGCCTGTGAAGAAGGTGAAACCAACTCTGCAGCAAGGGCAGCAGCCGGTCACGCAAAAAATGTGGTCAATTCCCAAACTAAGAGATTCATATTGGCTTCTAGTCACATGTGCTTCAAGTCACATCTCCAAGCTTCCTCCTTCACAACTCACATGAGGAGCACAAAATATGCTTTAGTGCCTCTACATTCATATCCATCTCCAGGGAATACAGAAGTCCACTGTCTACTGGGAAATTAACTGTAACTTATTTGTTACAGCTGCTCTTCTCATGAATTTTACCTGATCTGGTGCAGGGAAGGACAAACATAACTTCATACTAACTACCAATACATGTCTCCTTCACCTATTAAAAAATATATATACCCTGCTGACTAGCCCTATTAAATCATATAAGAAGCATTTACATCTGATTTTAAATTCTTTCCAGAACAGAAAAGGCAAGTTGTTGAGAAGCTACACACCTGTATTTGACAAAATAAGGGTTAACTGTGGAAAACATTACTACATTATACCCTCAGTACAGACCCACATTTCACAGCTTGTAGCTCCTTGCAAAGAACCTTCTCATTTTCACTATATTATGCATTTCCTTTCATACATTCAATCTTTGTTTTCCTTTATTCTCCTTTAAATTAAAAGCTATGAACTCATCAACCTGTATTCTAATAGTACAGAAACAAATCATTTTTGCCCCCTCTTTTAATCTCAAATGCTTTCAAATTAAATGTAATTCGAGCTCTCAAAGAAAGGGACAAACATTACCAGATTAACTTTTACCAACCTGACTACGGATTAAAAGAAAAAAAAACACGAGGGAAACTTTTTTGTTACTATCTCACACTTTCGGCAGTTTGGGTGTATGTCATTGATCACATTCCCTTACACTAAGTCAGGAGAAAACCATGTCATTATTCACTACTGTGTTTGACCTTTTAAAGTTATGATAAGCTGGGCCTATCACAAATTCCAGAAACAACCATAATGTTACACTGCTTTCCTGGCAGAGCCTTTCATTTAATTATGCAGGCCCTCTACTTCTAATAGCACCCTGATCCTTCATGGATGAACGACAACCCCGCGTATTTCAACACTAATATCAGTATCCAGAGCATCTAGCCCAGAACCATATTGTTCTCTTTCACTGAAAGAGGTATCAGCCCATTCTTTCCACAGAATTCAACATAAAAAAAAGAAAATGCATTACTGCAATCCTTTCAGCCAGCGACAGTTACCACATTTAAGTGGACCAAAAACCTGCTGTGCACATTCAAATCGTCAAGCCTGACAGAAATTAAGAGGTGAGGCATTGCAAACAAACCAAAAAAGGAAAGAAAACAAAGCCACACAAAAAATCCCAAACAAACAAACAAAAGAAAAGAAACAAAAATACCCCCAAAACCAAAGTTACCAACGAGCACCACTACCTCTTTGTGCTGCTCTCTTCGCACTCGAGCAAACGCAGCCTACTCGGACAATATCCTTAAAGGAGAAGATGAAAATACAGCTGGCGCGAGGCTGATGGCACCTCACCGCCGCAGCCCCCAGCCCCGTAGACCGGCCCGCTGCCTCCCTCCCTTTGTTTTGGTCACCGAGGAGCACCACTGACCCCTCACATTCGCCTGCCAGCGGCCGCTCGCAGGGAGCTCCCTCCCCTTCCCCTCAAGGCCTCGGGCCCCCCGCGCCGGAGCGGGCCCCTCGCAGCGCTCCCCGCCGCGGCGCTGGGATGCGGCCCCGGCGGCCCCGGCTGCGGGGATCGCGCGCCCCCCCACCGCGCGGGCCCGGCCGCCCCTCCCTCCCCCCCCACCCCCCCCC
>WAAE01023711.1:45790-63154 GCA_013400495.1 Nicator chloris | reverse complement strand
GCCGGCAGCGCCGGGGGCGGGCGCGGGGGCGCCGCGGCGGAGGGACACGGGCGCAGGCGAGTCCTTACCGCTGGTGAACAAAGAGGGACTACTTTAGGCGTGCGCGCCCGGCCCGGATCTGTGCGCGCCGCCGGGGCTCGTTTTGGCTGTGCCGCTCATTGTTCCCGCCGCACCTGAGGGGATGTGGCAGTGCTCGGGCTTCGCCGCTCCGCGGGACTCCCGCTCGGCCTTGGGGGGAAGCTGCCCGCCTCGGTGGGGTCGGCCCTGCCATGTGGAATGACCCTGGGTCCGCCTTCTTGCCCAGGTGGTTGGCGAGGCCCGGCCCGGCCCAGGTACCGGAGACTGCCGCGGCCAGCCCGTGGGCATCGGACTGGACAGTGTGCTGTGCTGTGCTGCACTGAGATCGCGATGCTGCCATTTTAGGAGATGAGCTGAACCTCAGTTCCAGTTTTTAGCAGCAGCTGTGTTAGCTCAGCTAATGGAACAGGCTGAACAGGGAGGTCATGGAGTCTCCCTCTGGATTAATTCAAAAAGCCACCTGGGCGCATTTCTGTGTCCCTGCGTTAGGTGACCTTGCCGTGGCAGGGGGGTTGGACTAGATGATCTCTAGAGGTCCCTTCCAACACCAACAATTCTCTGACTCTGGAAATATCTTTTTGTTTTCCCGTCATTGCGTTTTGCAGTTGTTCAGACTCCAGTACTGGGCTGGTCTCTATGGCCACATGGTTAAGCACAGCAGTTGCCCAATACTGTGGTAATAAACACTCTAAAACTTGTCCTAACCATGCAGGGGCCCTGTGCAACACTGGAGTGCAAGTGTTCCCTAGCTCAGATTTCACCAACTGGTGTCACTCTCAGGAGTGGCTGAACTCAGAAGACTGGATGATGAATTTAGGATTCCAATCTGTCTCCTGCTCAAACTGCCCAAGTTCTCAAAGCCATCTTCCCTCTTGGAATAAGCCACTGAAACTATGGTACTGGAGCATTTTGCCATCCCTGGAAAGGGGCACCAGGAGGAAAGCCTGGGCAGAGCGCTGGAGTACAGCTTAGTCTGGCCAGTTCCTAGTTACGTCAGAATAAAGTAGTATTTATAATCAACATCCCTTGTTCAGAGGTGTTTTGCATACAAGTTTGAGGGATGGTTCTCCCATGGATGCACTAACTAGACGCTGTTCAGGCGTCATGATGGGCTGTGAAAAACAGACTTGAACAACAAAAAGGGCCCTGTTTGCTCCTCTCAGATTTTCATGTACGGTGAACAGCAGTCAGGTACTGCTGATGCTGAAGGCAAAGGGTCACCAGCAGGAGAAAAAAAATTAGACTCAATCTGAAGTATACCCACATACAAACTCTTGTTTTTAAATCACAATGGTTGTGTGAGAACCAGTGTTCAGCTAAGTTAAAAAGCGAACTTTCTAGTCAGCAACAGAATAAACATCAATAATTGGCTACCTCACAGCTTCCTGTTATAGTGTCGTACTTAGCAGGTCTTACCAGCCTGTTGTCCTGCTGTATCTTTAAAATTAATTTAATCAAAATCTGTCAAAGAAGAATCACTCACCTAGAATGTAAATTGTTTCACCACCAGCTCCAAAACCCTCACAATCTCATCACAAAATCTTGTGACAAGGAAGACGTGCCATCTCTATGCTCCTTGTCCTTAAAATGTTGTTCCCAGCCGGAGTTTGCAGAACTTCATTGCAGAATTGCAAAGCTGCATGGCCCCGTCCTACCCATAAAGCAGCACTTTACACAAAGCTAGGAGTTGCTGCTGGAATAGCATTGTGTGAGGACAGCACAAAAACAAACTAGGAATCCCCACATTATATAAGAATAATTAGGATTTGATACATTGATTTGTTTGCTATGACATGGATTGCATTAGTTAGGCCAGAATGTACCCCTGGAGCTTGTTACCTTTAGCCTTATTACTAAAAAGAGCAGACTCTGAGTATTTTACCACAACCTCAATTCCATGTAATTCTCCTGTAATATCCAAGAAGAACAATATGAGCTCATAGCCAAACACACACACACACAAAAATCTAAACTCTGTTTCTTCTAAATTCTGCTATTACTGGTGGCTAGAAAGATTCCAAGCTCTATACCTCCCACACAGACACTTCATCCCTCACCAGCCTAATTTAGTAACTCATACTATAACATTCTTTTTGATCACTTTAGCAAGTCACTGAGTTTCCATCTGTCAGGAAGCCCCTTTCCAGGGTAGGTGTGTGGCTCCTACCCATCAGCTAGATCAGGTAAATCAGACGGCTGAGGGGTACACAGATACAGGTGACTTCAGTAATTTGTATCCCAGGACAAGAAATATGCACAGAAAATATAACACTGATTATTACTTGGCACAGCCTGACCAGATAATTACAGGGTTGGAAATCTTACTGGAAATGTGCAAATGCTCCTTTACAAATGGTTTTCAATTAGAAATGCTCAAACTAGCAAACCTATATTTGCAGGAGGAGGATCTTTGTTAATGACTGACATATGTGGGGCAAAAAAATCAACAGCAATAGTAAAAATTGCTGGGTTTAGCAATTTAGAATGTTTAAACAACTTTTTCTAGCATTCCCATTACTATACTATGAGATGTGCATGATTAATCTGATTTTGAGCAAGTTAGAATCTTTGTTCCATATTCAGTGCTAGTACTAAGTAAAATAACCAGTTATTTCTTCTGTTCATATTCAACAAGACTGTATGTCATGCCTTTAGAATGAACTTTCTTGATTTACTTTCTTTTTTGTCTTCTGATAATATTGCAAAAGTATTTAAAAATACAGCTTAAGCAATCTTTCCTTGTGTGTTTTCAATTCCACATATATTATGTCTGTACTTTGAGGCACAGAGTGACCAAAGCCAAATTAAATTACTTTACCTGCAATGTCAGTAAGGGCTTTCTTGTGTAGAAGTTTTGGAGAAAAAAAAAGACTTTTATTATCTATTGTATTCTGCTTAATAATAGGTGTGTTCAGCTTTATTCCACATCATCTTCTAAATAGCTGTGTTTCAGAAAGAAGCTAAATAATAACAGCCTAGCACTGTCTTTACCTCTGTTTATATTTGCCTATATACTGTTGGGCAATCTCTTGCCAGAAAGACATGCAAAAGCAAAGTGTTGGACTTTAAAACTTGTGTCTTGCCTTGCTAGCACAGCAGAGAAAAACTACATTTCATATTCAACATGTAAATTCCCTGGTACCCAGTAGAGATGGATAAATTTGAAGAGTCAGAACAGTGGCATTTCCCTTAGCCCTTCTCTCAAACATTGATGTATTTTCTGCAGGTTAGTATTGTTTTTTATACTTTTGTTGCCCCAATGTCCACATAAATATTAAACAAGCAAACCAAACCACACAAAACCCAAAAGTCTAAGTCAGCAGTGTATGCGGATAGGAGCACCAACTGCTGCACAGTATTATTTGCCATTACCTTATTGTATCACACAACATAACATCAAAATGATACCCTTGAAGAAGACAATACTGTGAAGCTTATCCTTGTACAGATGGTTGTCATGACCACAATTCAACAAGGAGGGAAAATTAGATCCCAAGACATTTTCTCTGCATTGTTTAAGCACATAAACAGCAAGGAAGCTCATCTGGGATCTTCCTATCTTAAATCAAGATAAATATGGTACATCCACTTTTACATAAACGTACTAATTAGTAAGACAATGCACATATGCTGCATTTATTAGAGCTCAGATCAGAAAACAATCTTCAATTTCAAAATTTAAAAAATAGGCAACTTGTAAGGTATGAAGAATTTTGTATTAATTGTGTTACAACTAGCTAACAATTGTAGTAATTATTCTCTGTTTATGCTAAAGTTATAAAAATAGAACATTCAAAAATAAAACATTAAAAATTAAACATCTTTAAATATTTTTCTAGATAGACAAGAATATTAATAATTTTTCATCCTCACATAACATCGATAGAGAGGAAAGTAAATTAATATTACTGGTGGTAAGGTACCCTTACATTGGTCTTCACACAAACCCATGTTTTTCCTAATACAAGCACTTTGCCACTTCTTCCTTTTTTACTTCTCAAGGATCAGGAAATCCTGGAAAAAACTGCCCTGTACTCCATCATCTTCTTGTGAATGTCATGATCTTGCTTGATAAATCTTAAACTATAAATACCCTCTTAAATGTCCCACTGTCACTGCTGACCCTATTTAGCCAGTCAAATGCTAGGTTTTTTCTGTTAAATTCAATATCTAGAAAAACAACATATTTGCCCCACTGATCCTAAGCAATTATTTTTTTATTCTTAATATTTAAAACTCTGCTAACTTTTGAAGATAGAATGAGTATTGCAGTCCTATTTTTTATTATTGAGTCTCTAAGCCTTCTGCAATACATATATTAAACAGCAATTACTGTGTGGGTTAGTACATGATCTCTTTGTATCACAATCTATATTAGCCTTTGAACTGAGCTACATTTAGACTTGAAAATCATTAGAGGGTTGTTTACCGTCATAAAATTAACATTTAGCCATGTTGTAATTATTATTTAAATCTCTCTCTGTCACTATTACTCAAAGCACCACAGACACTTCAAGAAAAAACCAAAAGAGCCAACTCTGCCTATTAGCTCTGCATCTAATAGCAGACACCTCAGATGCTTGCAAAAATGTCAAACAAGCTGACACTTAAAAGGTCCTTAATGCTTCATTCACTTAAAATTTTATTTCAGGTGTGTAACCTTGCTCAAATTCCTTGTAAAACATAAGCCAAGATTTTGTATGACTGAGTAATCTTTGGTAGGTGGATAGATGGTTCTTCAAGTGCTCTACAGTTAATAATTCAATACACTTACAAGCTATTAAATGCTCACATCTGCTATAAGCCCTTAGTTTTTCCTGATTTGTAGTTCATACCCTGCCATGGCTGAATTCTGTTTGCTGGAAGTGGCCGAGCAAGAAGCAATCCCTCAGTTCTCATATGTGTAACAGCGCAGAAAAAAAAAAACAACTTGTTGTAGACTGAGATACTCAAGGACAGAAATAGTAAGAGCTTGAGGCACAGTGTTTCTACATTATTTACAACATCTTTGGGTATGCTAGTTAAGAGCAGGAAAGGCTTTTATTGTAAGAGATCTTGTCTCGCACCCATCTTAGTTATACTAACACTTTTTTGTACCTGAAGACAGTGAGTGAGTCTGAAGGTGAAAAAAATAAGTGTTTGACTAGGTTTGGCCTTGCTGAGAGTGCTTATGTATGAGTTACTGTGTTTTTACTGCTAACACTGGTTTTTCTGAGTTGAAGACTTGTGAGCAAATGTAGCAGTATTTTAGTTTCACAAAATGGCTCTGGGAGAATTGCAACTTAGTACTATTCCAGATAGTGGGAATTTTGTGAGGGTATGCAAGTGTGGTCCTAAGTGATCTTTTTCTCCTTTTTCTTGTGAGACCAGTTCATAAAAATCTGAGCTCATTATTCAGAGGTGGAATTTGAGAAAGGTTTACTCTCTGCTCTCTGCCTGCACTGTCATTCTGCTGCTGTGGTCGTATAATTGCCTCCTTTCAGAAAACAAACAGCTGCCAAGGCTTGAAATTTTGGTTAATTGCTTGGATCAGAAAGAGATTCCGGTTCTCAAACTCCCTGAGAATTCAGTCACGCTCCAGTGGGACGCATTCCTTCCCCTCCTCTCTATGCACAGATTTGAAAGCAGTTACTGAAGCTCTAGCTAGTGACTAAGGTTAAAATACAGAGTCAGCATTTCAGAGCTAAAGCCTAAGCAAGTATTTTATTCTTTCACTTTAGCTCTGCTCTGCAGATTTGCAAAAGTAATTGCAGTCTTAAATATTTTTCATTGTGATGGGCTGTATCATAACTTCTTGAGGACTGGAGCATCATACTGTTTTACGGTAAGGTTTTCTCTGTCAGCATCTGTACTCCTTTGTGGACTGTAAAAATGTCTGCTAGAGCAGAATTTCCAGCTCTTTTGTGGTTAAATTTTGTAGCAGTACAGACCAGACTTACCTCTTAACTCTAAACTGAAGTTAAAAAATGCTTAACGGCCCCTCAGGACACAGTTATATGGCAGAATATTGCCATTTCATCTGCGGTGAAAAATCTGTTCTGGACATCAGTCTGGCTGGAGGGAGAATTAGCACAGCATTCCTTCTGCTCTCCCACCACCTGGAATGTGGTATGGCACTTCAAAAAAGCTTTCAGCAGGTCTGCCAAGTCCCACTTGCATGAAAAATCCCTCACTTCTCTTCTTTTCTTTTTTATTTTCTTTCTACCTGATAGCATCTCTTTATTTATGAAGATGGAGACAAAAGACTTTTGAACAGTGCAGTGTGACAGGACCCTGCTAACACTTAGCAGCAGCTGAAGAGCTGTTTGCAGCCCAGAAAATTCAGCTGTGGGGGCTGAAGATAAGGCAGTAGCCCCTTCTGCTGCCAGCACAGGGGGCTGCACAGAAAGAACTCTCAGTGGTCCCAGGCTGACACACCAGCCAAGTCACCAGTTGTATGCTTCATTCTTGCTTATGAAATAATGACACTGTTACACTTGATAACTTTGATATGCTTACTTAAAAGGTGCAGTCTGTCATTGTTATAGCTAATTCAAATGTAATAGCTATTGTCACACACATATTTTGATCACTCCACACTGATGTCGTGTTCTCTCAGCCTGAAAGCCCAGATTTTGTTCTAATACAGCATTGCTCATCTGCATTCATCCAAAAAAAAAAAGTATACAAAAGGATCAAAGTCAATTCTTACTGCATCGGTCACTTATTTTCTATTTTAGCTTGTTTCATACCAGCCCTGAGGCACATCCATATCTACACAGTCCTGACTCTATCCCTAAAATTTGGGTCCACTGCAACAAACAGATTTTTCCTTTTTTTTCCCCTTGTGCTATGTTCTTTTGGTAATGTCTCTCTAAATATTAGTTAAATATCCCCTCTGCCAGCTTTTGTAGTGAGGTGGAAATGTGAATTTTACAAAGCAGCACATCAAAAGCTGGCAGTCCTGCTGCTTCCCTCCCAGGATGCTGCCATGGCTCTCACTGAGCCCATGTGGGTGCTCCTCTGACCTGCTCCATACCCTCAGAAGTGTAAACTAAGCCCACAACTGTGGTTAAAGTGTTTTCTGCTGGTTCAGTCCCCTGAGCCTACTCCTCTCAGAGGCAGAGGAAGGGGCTTTAAATCCATCTCTCCTCTGCAGCTGTAGCTGAGGGTACAGTTACCTGACTCAGCCACACTTGGCCAGCAGCTGCTGCCATCTAAGGTTGCACTCACTTTTGCTCAGGGACGTGCTGGTTCTCCCCTGTGCCAGGAGCCATGCAGAGATGGCAGCTCAGTGAACTGCTCCTGCTGAAAAACATTACATATGTATATATAACACCTACATGGACGTGTAAAAATAGGTTTGACTGCAGACAGGTCAGCTTGCAGACTTCAGGGGCCCAGGAGCTGAGAGCATGTACGTATTGAAGAGGGAGTACAGAACTGAGGTAGCAGAAGAGGTCATACAAATATTCATGTCAAAATGGAAATGCAGAGAGAAAAGGCTTATTTCCTCCTGTGTTTAAGTCACAGGATGAAACACCTACAACAAGCCCAAAGAGAAACATGAGCTGACCTTCAGTTTGATCCTGTGGGCTGCCATCTCTTTCAGACACCAAATGCGCGTTCCGTGGTCATGGGCCATTTACAAAGTGAACAATTGATTATGGAATGATTATGGAACGAATGAGCTGCTTCTTGAGTCAGGAAAGCAGAAGCTTGCCAAGCAGGACTGCCAAGTGAATTCACACTGGCCCTGTGAATTCTCTGCTGCTGAGAAGTGTGATGCGATGGGCTCAGCCTGGCTGGAGCCGAGGGCCACGTGCCTCCCTCGCTGGGCAGCACCGATGGCCACAGAGGGTGCTGATGGCTCTGCTGTGCCCCATTGCCCCAGTCAGGGTCCATCCACCTGCCCATGAGAGATGCAAAAGAGAATGCCCAAACCTGCCATAAGCAGATGTGAAGACAACTTCAGGATAAGAAAGACCACATTCAAAGGGCTTGTCAATATGAAAAGACCCTAAAAAGCTGAGACAAATTAAAGACAATGCACAAAAGGGGAGGCCTAATAAGCATGTATGAGGATTATCTAAGTCAGAAGTCAGTTTGCTATAGATTAATTCTCCTTCAAATTACAACAGAACTGTTGTCAGCTTGCCTCTCCCAGGAACTTTACCAGCTGTCCCAAATTTCTCAGGTAGGATCAATTCTAGAGCTGTACTTGCCAAAGATAGGAGGAAATGTAGGCAATCATTGATAAGACACTGCACGAATGTGCAGGACGTTGCTAAAAGTAGAACTGATTTTTTTCTGCCTTGCTTGGAATTCAGCAGACCAAGAGGTCAAGTAGTGATGGTCTCCAAGGACTTTTTAATTTACTGCAGGTTCTAGGAAGTAAAATGCCTGTGACAGTGCTATCATGCTACTAAAGATCTAATGCTGTATCAGATTACCGGTGTGATTTAATTACCAACGGATAGCCTGTGGTGAAAAGGGCACCCTTACTTGCTATTCCTGGAAATCCAGGTCTTATTTTAAATATTTTCTTTTTTAATCAGCAAATTTATTAAAAACATCTTTGTCTTCTGTTTAGAATGTACTTTGAATCTCACATGATGGCTGGGAAGATGGATTGGGAAAAAGAGAAATGGAAAAGTTTTATAGTTACCATTCTGTTCTGGTTTTAAATTAAAACAAATTGTAACCCTTAATTCCTGATGGGAAATTATATTTGTGGTTAGAGTCTGATTGGAAGTAAAACTAGATATAAACCTATATCCTCAGCTGGGTAAATGAGTCCAGGTTCAAACAGTTCTGTACAGAGGGGTTTTTTATGTGGACAATTGCACAATGAGAACAAGAAGCTGGGATAAAACAGGTAAAAGATGGGATGTCAATACACAGTAAGTCTGTTTGTTTGTGTTTTACTCAGTTGGGTAAATGAGTCCAGGTTCAAACAGTTCTGTACAGAGGGGTTTTTTATGTGGACAATTGCACAATGAGAACAAGAAGCTGGGATAAAACAGGTAAAAGATGGGATGTCAATACACAGTAAGTCTGTTTGTTTGTGTACAGAGGAAGTCACAAAATAAGTTGATTGAAAACTCTGCAAATCTCACATCAAGATCAGCCTAAACTATAACAAATTATTTAATAGATATCTAGACAAAACAGAAAATAAGTATCTGTAGTGGTTTGAAATATCTTCATAGAAATCACACTATTTGTGTCAACTACAATGACTGCATTCACCAGCTACCACTTAACCCTTAGAGGTGTAAAGGTCTGCCAAAGACTCTCTGTGTCTTCAGAGAACTGTTTGGTTTACCTCACCCACTACTTCTTTTTCAGATACACTCCCAAATCCCAAACCAAAATTGGTGTTGTGGATTGCAGCTGTGGGTGTGTGAATCGTTTCCTTTTGTTCAGCTACACTGTAATATAAAAGATCTAGAAAGGGTCTGATTGCCTGTTTGATCAAAAGAAAATGCTTTATCTGCTACAGCTTCTGTCTGAGAGTGATGGTGGGGTCACTTGAAAGCTGTGTTTGGAAAGAGGGCTCTGAACCTACGTACAGTGAGAACTCAGGGCAGGCACAACATTTGCACCGTTCACCATAATGGCACTGAACATATTCAATTTTGCAGAAAAGATACGTGTTCAGTGTGTTTCCTATGAGATAATAAAAGATTTAATTAACTGCAAGAGTTTATTTCCTATATATTTAGACATTATAGCAATTTTTAATACACTTGGTTGTATCTAAAATGCAGCTTTGGTTTCTTTTAAACAGAAGACAAGGAGTCAGCACGATTTCTGATGTAGATTCACACATGTCAATACTAAAATACATCTTTAAGGCCTATATTCTTACAGAGACCTCATTGTCAAATAACAAAGTTACTTTAGTTGCAGTTCCATGATGCATTTTCTTTAGCAGTTGGGCTGCTTTAATAAGTTCTGACCACAATCTGCTTCTTGGGTGCTCTTCACACACCCTTAGTGCAGGCAAAAACTTTGTTCACCTGTGCTGCAAATTTCATAATTTGATATAATCCGGATTAAAAATAACCTCTCATTAAAAACAATTGAATAATATTGACGTGTGGAGGGGTGGAGTGGTGTGTCTGTGGTACAGAAATAAAATAAGCTGTGAGGGGGCAGTACGAAAATAACTTCTGAACTTCAGTGTTGCTGTAAAAGCATCCAGCACAAGTGATCAATGAGAACTGCAACACCAGACTTGTCGAGCCTTGTAAGAACTGGGCATAAGCCTAACTTGAGAAGGTATTTTTTTAGCATATTGGTATAGTATAGTCAATCTATGATTGTAGTAATACTTACCTCAAAGTTTAATGAAGCATAGAGCTAAAAATAATACTGCAGACTATATTAGCCTAAGCTTGGTTATTTTTTAAATTTGATTTTATAGTACTTTAAACTGTTACTGCTCCAAATTGCCTTTTGTCGTTCATTTAGGGAAAAGAAAACACCTTTAGAAATGCTGCAACCTGGTATTTATTGTGTTGTCATTCTTTTACTATGTTGTATAGATGGATAAAAAAATCTGTTGTTCAGAAATATGTGCTATTACACAGAAAAGAACCCAAAGAATATATTTGAGACTACTGAATTTATTCTGCCTGGGTATTTTTAATGATGTAAGAAAATTTGCGTGTGAAAGCAGCTCCCTACTTTGCTTAAAACAGCATTTTTTCTTCTAAAATATCCGTCTAAGAATAAAATAGTTTTACTTAATTCTAGCAATTATACTTACAATGGGAATTCCTGCTAAGTACTGTAGAAATTTCGGTGTTGACAAATCTAAAATAATTCAATTACTACTTAATGCCTGCTGGCATTTTCGATCAACAATCCCACAGCACTTTCCATAAAGTAGGCTCCAGGAATTAATTGGTATACAATCAATAACTTGTCTACTCTAGGGATTGAAAAAGGCATCTGATCTGTGCCACGAATATGCTTGACTGTCTGTTTGCTGTTTTGTTTATTTAAAGGGAAGCAAAAACTGTTTTATCTAGAAAAAACCCCAATGATAAATATCTAAATAGGGTAACTGTACATATATTTATTAAGAGCTTGGAATTTTAGTGATATAGATGCTGCCTTCCTAAGTGGTGATAAGCTTTTTAAGAAAGTTTGTCTATTACAAATTACCTCAAAATTACCAGCTTCAATTATCTACTATTAAAAGTACATTAAAAAATATTTTTGGCCTAAAAATTTTGTAGACCTTACAATTAGAGGTTTCCTAAAAGGAAATACTTCTTTCCTAGAGATTTCTTCTAATCAATTCTGCTTCTTCAAGGGTGCTGCCAGAATCCTTTAACAATTCAGGTCAAAATTTCTGGATTTCATGTATAGAGGTTTTGAATGTAGCCAAAAAAGTAAGACAAAGAGTTATGTTTTGATTAATTTTTATCAATATCATGAAGACTGTTTGAAAAGACATGCCACTACAATGTACTAATCCTTGCTTATGGGACCAGATTTCCAGCTTCATTAAAGCCTGAACTGAAGCAGATTTACTTGTGGATGATTTAAGGCCTGACACAATGATTAGCAGTTCAAATTCCTACCTAACACAATGTTTCATTCATTCTGCCCAACAAATCACTGGTTTGGAGTATGTATTATAAGGAGACATCAGTTTTAGGGCAGACTTGAAGTGTTTTTCATCATATCCCATTTAAAGTAGTTCCTGTTTCTGCCACTTCTTCCAAATGTCAAGCTATTCCTGAACATGGCACTCTGCAGTGGCATGCAGAATCCAAATGGAGAACTAATATAGCTTTTTTCTTTTTCTATGTTATTTTTAATTTGGGTTCAGCAGACAGTTCACCATTCAGCTACACAAAGCTGCATGGTAGAAGTGAGAGAACAGCATGGGAGTAGGTGTAAGCAGTAGAGGATGAGCGAGGCAAGGGCTTCACACAGCAGCTCTGCTATCTGCAGTTGTTCTTCTGCCCATTTTTCTCTTCTATACCATAGCTGGCAGAAGGCAGGGCAGGCCTGTACCTCACTAGCTGAGGTTCACAGTCTAGCATTTTAGCATGAGCCGACTTCTCAGGCAATTAAAGCAAATGTGCTCGGCTGTGAACTGAAAGAGTTCTCTTGTGGAAATGTCCTGGGGCAGAGGGGATGGCAGGAGAGCTGGGGGTAGCAATGCATTCAACCATTGCAGCTGTTCTCTGCTCTGTGCTTAGGTCAGAGCTCTCCTCAGTGCACCATGTGTTGAAAAATGGACTACCCTGCTCGGTGATTTGTTCCAATACTATACTTCCTGAGGAGTTAAAAATCAGCATCTTCTTTCTGAATTGAATTCTGCTCAGCTCCTTCTCGTCTTGGCCTTCTCGTATCAGTATGTACCAGCTTCAGTTCTGCAAGCTACTATTTAGAACCTAAGAGGATTTTTTGAGAGTGTGGGCTAGGACTTGGATTTCCTAGCTCTCTGAGCCACCTTATAAAGTAAGCAGAAAGGTGCAAGTGTTAATTCAGGGGAAGAAATTTGGGGAGATGGGAACAGGGCATGAAGAAAATGCCAAGTAGGCTGCTTTTTGGAAAGTCCATAAATAAGAATTAAGACTAACATTTCTATTATATAAAGGTTTGTGGTTTTTAACAGATGACTACCACAAGCATAAAATAACAGAACAAAGAAGCCTTTTACTTGAAGTAGCGCAAACAGAAGTTCAGACTGGATTATAACTTCATTTTGCCTCTAATTCAAAGAAGGAAACAGCCTGGATAATTAGATAAAATAAACATGTTGAAAATAAGTTATCTGAAAATTATAAAAGGCTTTCCAAACCAGAAGTAGATTAATGCTAGCAAGTGTACTCTGACCATGCATTTTAACATATAACCACCATGAATCTTGGGTAAAATTCTTGAACCTCATAACTCCAGCAATTAATAGAGGAGGTAGACTTGAAAGCACAAATATGTACAAAGGAAACCTAATTTTATGGGTTGATTGACTCTGAACTGTGTTGTCTTTGAAACAAACCAAATATAAACACAAATTGTTGTTCAGCTTTTGCTTACAATTGACTATCTTCAAATCTTTTCTTCTGAGCACAATATTTTTGGAGTTTTCTTAGTCTTCTAATGTATACAGGATTGTAACATGTAAAGCTTTCTATTCTGGACTTTTGAAGACCTATTTACTCTAGATATGTTATGTTATTAAGACCTATTGACTGTAATGTTTTTTAGTACCTTTTGAATTTTAAAAAATATACCAGAATAAAAGAGTGAACGTTGTGTCTCTCAAAGCAAAGACTTGTATGTCAAATTAATCAATATCTCTGAATGTTTAGTAAGAGTGGTTGTATCTAAACTCAGTCAGGAGCTGCAAATGAGTCACATACATTTATGTAATTTCTCTGATGGTAAAACGTGATCTTTTACAAGGATATGTGTTTAAATAAGAGAAAGGCTTCAGTGTTACTAACAGCCCTTTTGCTCCCATCTAAGTCCAAACCAGGAATTGGAGTGCCTCTAACCTATCTCAGAGGAAAAGAGAGTCAAGATTAGTTTTTAGTTCAGATCATTGATCTAGTTCTTTATACAACAACAGAAACGTTTGTGCCAGCACAAGGGAGAAGGTAGGCACCAACAGCAAGAGAAGGTGACACCATCTGCTTCGGCAGCAGGGTGGATTTTATGTGAGATTAAAGTGAGCACGTAAATAGAGCCTTAGAAAGGAAACCTGTTGGCTGGAAGAGTCCGTTTCCTCAAATAGATTCATGATTTGTTTCTACCAAGTTAAGCCACAAGGGAACCCTTTACAGGCTGTGTCTACTTTCTGGGTAAGAGATGGCTCCACCTACTCACGCAACAGAAGCACTAGCATTTATAAGAATATGAATAGGAAATAACAGGAAATAATCTATTAGGATAAAATTATAGCTAACACACTGATTAAGTCAAAGTTCACAGAAATTTGCAAAGGGAAAGGAAACAGTATCTCTCTGAAGGGAACATGAGGGCAAGTTTAGATCTAAAGGTGAGATGGGTCCCCAGATCTTCATTTTCATCCACAAAGACAGGCCTAAGAAAGTAGAGTCTGCATAAAAACAGATTCCTAGGCAGATACGTGAGCAAGTCGATAGCTGAGTAGCACAAAAAGAGAGAAATCTCTACATTTTTCTATACCTTATTTTAGGAAATGTGGGTAATTTTATTTTAAATCCTTACTATATTATATATTGTGTAAATACACTTCTTAAATGTAACTACAATCCTGGGCAATGGCAAATGCTAGGGCATTACATTCTACTGGTGCTGTAATACTTTAAGACTGTGGTAGCTGCTCAGGATCATGGAATATTTCTTCGGCACACCCAGAGAAAAAGAGCATTAAGCTAGGAAGACATGCTAGGCAGATTGGAAGCTGGTAAAGCTGCTGTGAGAAAGAGAAGTCTTGTGATAATTAACATTAGCCAGAGGCTTCCTGCATATAATATGATGGTGGGGAGAGTGGGTGAACCCTGAGGATTTCCCATGGTCTCTTATGACTGCATTTGAGTTAAATCAGTATGTGGGTGCAGCTGCTTCAAATAACTGAAAGAAGCAAGTCCTGCACCACTGCACTAAGTTAATGTTTAGCTTTCATGTGATGTTAAAAACCTGTATTACTTGCTCAAGTTACAGAGACTTGCCTTCAAAAGAAATTTGATAAAATTATTTATTCTATTTTTAATGTGCACATTACACTGACTATCTTGAAGAATTCAGATTCTTCTCTTCAGCTTTTCAGTATTTTCATTTGTCTCATATATTCATTCCTCATATGTCCAGAATTCCTGAATGCTTCGGTCTTTGCAGCCCTTTTTTTTTTGTTTTTTTCTGAGTTATGTTTAGTATGTAATAAGCTTCAAATTGTCATGGAACTGCAGGTGAATGTAAGAAGGTATTATAAAACCACATTTCCCTTATGACATTGTGAGTGCCAAACACTGCATTGTGCAACTAGCAATCAATTTCTATCTTATACAAAAACCCTGCATCACTAGAATAACAACATGTAGTGTTGTTACAGCTGGATAGGAAACTTAAGAATTAATAGGTAGCAATAAATCAGCAATAACTTTTCTACTGCTTGGACATTAGCATATACCAAAGCTTTGGGGTGGGCCTACAAAAACGGCTGACGTGTGAACTGCAGAATGGAAACATTTGAATGGAAAGGCTGTACAATAAATAATACATCAATATGACATGTTCTACCTTTGTGGTTTTCCTGCATCTGTCCCCCAGTCTTTAGAATATTCCTTTGGCTTTCCACATCCTGTGAATACCAAGTCAGTGCATGTTACATGATTCCTGTTGCTGTTCTGGCTTATGTGGCCGAGCTTTTCATGGGAGTTGCCTCTACTGAGGCTTAACTGGGAATTTAACAGGTAACTGAAAAAGGCTGAAATGGCTTTATTTTTTAGCATTTAGCGCAGCCTGGGAACAAAGAGTGCTTGAAGAAGAACTAAACATTTCAGTGCTGGAATAAAGCACCTGGTCTCATAGATGATGAAGATCTCACGTACTAAGTGAAAAATATATCCCCTAATGAACATATGCCAGGAACTGTTTGGCTCTAGATGTAACAGGAATGAAACATTTAGATCCTTGCCAGCCATATGGGACACAGACATTTCACAATTATTCCCAGCCTGTCATTCCAAGGGTTGGCATAGAGCACAGGATGAAGTAAGATCTTGAGATTATTCAGCAAAATGTTAAAATATTTTGCTCTGTGGCCTCCTCTCGTGTTGCTGTTATGTTGCATGGCCATAACCCAGCTAAACTTGTGCAAACCACTGAACTGCAGAGGGAGATGATGCAGAAAGCGCAGCCATCTGGGCCTGCTGAATAGGAAGAGAAGAAAACCCTGCAAGAGTCACTGGCTGTAACTAAAGCCAGGATTGCTTTTACAGGAGTGCCAAATCTTACTAATTAATTTTCAGATTTATACTTCAGGGTGACTCTGGCAGTGATTATATTATTCAAAAAACAGTCACAGACTGTTCTCGAATCTTCAAGCACAAATCTTGAAATTTTTTGTGAGCTCCTAAAATTTGGTTTTCACACACACATCTTTCCTTAAGAGTAAGCCCTGCCAAAGAGTAGCAGCTTATCCTTACAGTAGTATTTTGTGACTCATCTTTTCATCAAAGCAGCGTTCTTTGGTAAGTGCACTGAACACCCAAAGCCATAACATGCTGTGTTTGTCTCATTTTTATCCCAACACCTGGGCATAATCTTTGTGCCTGAAGTTTCATAGACAAAAAGCGTCAGGACTGGAGACTCCCAGCTTCTGGCTTTGACTCTGCTGACACACTGCATTAAAAGAAGTCACAGTCAAGTCATAAACACAAGAAGGCTGGACAAAAGCCAAACCTGGTGTAAGAGTGGATTATTTTACTTGAACTTAATAGTGTTCCCATAAATTTCAATTGGACTGAGGCTTCCCACAATGCATGAAGGGCTGAGAGATCCTCTGGTGAAGAAGAAATAGGTAACTTTTCCCCACTTTATGGCACTAATGTAGAATTATAGAATGGCTGGGGTTAGAAGGAACCTTAAAGATCGTCTTGTTCCAACCCCCCTGCCATGGGCAGGGACTACTCCCAATAGAGCAGGTTGCTCGAAGCCTTGTCCAACCTGACCTTCAGCTGGGGCATCCAGCTCCTCTGGGCAACTTATTCAGGTTGTTCTCACCAATCTCACAGTAAAAAATTTGCTAATCTGTGTTAATATGTGTCCAGACAAACGCTCCTTCCTTATTTTGGAGGAACTACTTCTTTTTCGGGTTTTGTGGGGGGGGTTTGGTTGTTGGGGTTTTTTAAGACTGCAAGGAGCCTGCAGCTGTTTTTAATACCCTGACCAGTAAATGACAGGAGTTTGTTCATAATCAACGGCACGCGTTATCTATTAACTGACTTTTCCATAATTGTCCCCAGACAGCGCCCCGAGCACTTTCTTGCAGACACGAGGGGAACTCGGGGGTGACTGCCGGCTCCGGGCGGCCCCGGAGGGGGGAAAAGGGACTGGGACGGCCCCAGGGGCTCGGGGCGGGCGGGGCTCTCCTCGCCGCCTCAGCCCCGCCTGGCTCCCCACAGCTGCGGTGTTCGCCCTTTCAAGCAGCGGCGTGAGCGGCGGCTGAGGCGGCAGCCGCCCGCCCTGCCCGCTGACAGCCGCCGTCTCTGGGCGGCCGCCGGTCCCGAGGCTGCTCTTCCCCGCCGAGCCGAGCGGAGCCGGCGGCGCGGCTGCAGCGACAGGCGGGGG
>WAAE01023711.1:21578-45724 GCA_013400495.1 Nicator chloris | reverse complement strand
CGGTGCCCCTCGGCGGCCGCCCGCCGGGGGGATCGGGCCTCTGCCGCCGCCTCCGGGCGCAGCGCGCTCCGCGGAGCGGCCGGCGCAGGACCTGTTAGGAGGCAGGCGGCCCGCGGAGCCCCGGGCGCACGGCACGGCCGGCGGGGCAGCGACACCTGCGGCGCTGCCGCGGCCCGGGAGCCCCGTGTTGTGCTCCGCGCCCCTCCTTTACAGCTGTCGCCCGTGCTGCAGGCATCCATCCTGTCAGCGCATGGACCACAGCTTGCAGGAGTAACTCATGCCCTTTCTTGCGTGTCTTCTAAAAAATTAATGTCAGGCACTTTTCTTCTGCTGCCCCGTGCATGTCCTTATATGTTCGTAGACACACTTTTGTGTTTCAGTATGCGGGGACGTGTTTGCATTACTTCAGTTAGCAGAGTAAGGGTGTTTTGGTTGGAAGTACTGTGGCTATTGTGTCATAGGAAGTTCTGCAGTGAAATGTTAGTCAGTCATGACGTCGTGGTAGCTTGATGGTTCGTCCACTGGGTTTCCCCTTACCAGCTGGATTGTGTTTTAACTAGATTGTAACTAAGGTGAGCATTTGTTGAGTTGGAGGAGATAAATAATGTTTAGTTTTCTTATATATGCTGCTTATGTCTTTGTCATCTGTTGATATGCTTAGTGATCATTGGATTAAAAAATTTTAAACTTCACATTGGTGCATTTTAAAATCTTGAATGTTTTAATTTCTCATGATCTGGAACTTTTCCAGATCAGGAGAAATCTTGTTCTTTTTTTGGAAGTACCTGGAGTGGGGTGTAATGTTTAATGAGAAGCATACAGATATAGTTTTACCCACTTTAGTATTTGTTTCATGGTATGTATCTGCAACTCTAGGTCCGTATCACTTGGGTTTTAAACCAAAAATATTACTCTAGATCTATTTACTTAAGTAGACACATCTACAATATTTGGATTCCCATGGCATAAAGCCTTCGATACAAATTTAAAAAAAAAATTCATAATCTATATGCTACCTTTCCAAATTAGGAGTCTCCAAACTGTTTGCCTCCTTTGCCTTGATAGTCTCTTCCTTATCATCATATGGTGATATCTGATAACATTCTTCTCTATTCTTCTCAAAATTTAAGGCCTTCCAAGAAAAATATGTTGTTTTAAAATCTGCTAAGAAACAAGAAGACCAAAAATTATTTTGCAGTAGAAAACACAGAGAAGTTAAATGTTTGTTTCTATTGCAGATTAAAAAGAAAAACTCTGACTGTGCTTTCTAACATTGAGAGCTGATTTTGCATATTCTACGGACTTGTTTTAGGATAGTGGCTTTGTGAACATAAACATTTTTTTCTGTGTTAGTGAATGTATGTTGATATTTGATGCATCCATAGAATGGCAGCAACTATCAATATATTGACTTTTCTTGTCACTATGTGTTACTGTTAGTACATGACAAATGTAGTCATGATTTAACTACACTAATTTCTGAGTGCTTTATTGAGATTTGCCTCCAAATAAGCCAACGCTGTCTAAGTAAGTGGTCGACTTAACTCGCTGAGGGCTGTGAGCAAGGTGGAAAGGCTTGTGCAATGTTTCTCTGCAGCAGTTCAAGTAGCACACCGGGAGAGATGTTTGTACAGTGGAAGGTTATCAGTGAGTGGATTCCAGCTTTTGCTGGCTGGTGTTCCAGACTTCTTGAACATTATGTTGTGAAATGAATTACCAGAACATCAGGTTCTGTGAGACAGAACTTAATACTTGTTCTGTCTTTTCTGCCCTAATGGGAGCAGGATGTTATCAGTTGGGTTGTAACAGATATTCTGTGGCAAATGTTCTCTTACTTTACGCACGCTTTAGCTTTTGTGCAGAATGCAAGACCCGTCGGTAACCACTTGATGATCTTTGAGCCTAAAAAAGACATCCTGCCGTGTGTCAGCTCAGGTAAAAGGGGAAAGGCACACTCTTAGCTAACTTAGCTCAGCCCAAAACTTAGTGTTAGGGCCTCCTCGAGTAAATGTTTAAGTCCTGTCACTATGAAGAATAGTAACTCTGAGGCACAAAGCTTTGCCCTTGCTTAGACTGCAAATCATGTAATAATAGTAAACAAAAGCACAAAAACACCCTAAAACCTGACAAACTTTTAAAGACCACAAAAATAATTTAATTATATTTATAGGATTTTACAGTTGGGTTATTAACACTGAGATTTTGTTTGACAAGGAGAGTTAGTGTCCTAAATTTGAGGGACGTTGCCCTGAAGTTCTTTGTGATAGCTGTAGTTACCAGTTGTGAGACTGAGGACTAACCAGCAGGATTGCTTATGACAATAATCATGTAAGGATTATTATTATTACAATAATCATGTAAAATGTAAGGAGCAGTTGCATGTGTGGAGGTTTTACTTTATAGATTCTGGACCAAGTTTACAGACTCTTTAAAGGTGCCTCATGGACTTCAGTGATATACAAGAGACTGTCTTTGAAGGGCCAAAGAATAAGCAAGTTTAAAGCCCCACAGAGCAGAAATTTCCTAAATAATCTCTTTGCTCTAAGATTTTAATCCCTTCTGCTTTGTTTAACATTTAAGGAGAGATGTCCCATTTTCCATCTTGGTCATTATTTTATTTCAAAAGATACCTCACCTCTGTTCCCTCACTTTGGTTACTCAGGATACAAAACAATTCAAGACACTGGCATAATCATAAGCATGCACTCTCTGCTTTTAAAGATGTGAATGTGTCCTGATCGTGGCATCCAAAGCAGTGTGGGCTAATGCTCTCAGACATCATGTCAGCCTACCTGAAATGCCTCCTGTGATAGACAAATCAGCCTGAACAGAGAACAAAACAGAATTGCTGACATGATCGGCCTACTTTTTTTCATCTGTCCTTTTCTATTGCGAGCATGTAAGACAAATGGAGTGAGCAGCTCTGATTTGGAGAAGATTACTACACTATGGTTATATGTAATACTTTCCAGAATTAATCTCTCTGTACTATTAAACAAAGAAACACTTTCATACTCTTTAACCATAAAAGTGCTTTAAATAAAAAGTACACTCACCAAGAATCTGTCAAGTTGTGTTGCATGTTGATTCACTACTCTCCATATGCTTTGGAATGCATCCAGGCTTGAGTTTTGCCAGAAGTGGTTTTCCAGTTCTATTTCAGGGGATGAATGTCTAATTATTATTCAGTGCACATGACTTAGCAGAATACACAAGTGATGGAAGAAGTTGAATATGTAACATCAAGCATTGCAAGTGCTTCCCTCATTCTTGCATTCCCTGGCTCATGTTTAAGTCTTGATGGAAGAGTAGAGTTGAAAAAAGAAACTGTTTCCTTGTTTTGAACACTTTCTTCCCTTTTTTTTTAATATTTTTGGAACTCTCAGTCATTCTGTTGCTCTAAAAACGTCCTTATGACAACTTTCCTGGCAGTTTGTCACAGCTTCAAATGGAGTCCATCTATACATGTTGTTCCCTAAATGTTGTCTAGGACTTCTTGCTCAGAAACGTGTTCCAGTGACCTGCACAGTTGATGTAAAAGTCCTTGTGTTCAGGGTGCATCACCTGTGTGACCAAACCAGCTCAGGAAAGCCCTGGCCCTGCCTTAGGACAGTGTGTGCATGTGCCAGGTGAAGTGACCCAAGTGTGTCTATGCTCACAGACCCATTCTGGGGAGAAAAAGAAAATTTGGTAGGGGAATGTCTGGGAAGAAATCAAACAATGATCAGGCCTTTGGTTGAACGTGATGAGAAAGTCTTTATTAGAAAAGCAACTTCCTTTGAACCAGAGTGTGGAGCCTTGGTTGTCTGTAAGCAGAGGGATGCTGTTGTCCATGCTCTGAACTGGCTGGGCAGCTTTGGCAAGTCAAAAGCTGCACGACTCCATTGGCACAGTGCTGAGCTCAAAATAAATCTAGCTTCTCTAGAAGTTCCTGCCAAATACATGATGTAGTCAGATGGCATTTGGGGAGGATTTTCAGTCTCCAGTACATTCTCTTTCTGCCCAAGGAGGACAACATATACAGTATCCATACTGTGAGGATGGTCAATATTCTGCAGTGGTCCTGAGGCCTGCAGGGCGCTGCTGGTCTCTGGGGTTGTACTAAATGTATACAATAATACAAAATTTCATTAAACAGCACTTTGGTTTAAGGTGTATTATAAAGGTTCATGGAAGGATTCAGCAAGAAACACTGAGGAAGAAAGCAGGTTTGTTGTCCCAGAAGCTTTGGTTCCCAAGCAGTTTTTACACATGAAACAGCTTTCCCTAAAATTGTCAGTTTTATTTCTGTTGATCTTCCCCAGATTTTACCAGTAGTTTTCTGTGCTTCATGTTCTGGTACATAACAAGGTTATTAGAAGTAGCTTTTAAAAAGCCCAACATTATAAAACCTGTCTCTAAAAAAATTGCTGGAATAAAAAGTTAATTGTAGCTCTCTCTTTTTTTAACCAGGTAGTTTTAAGATTGTCAAGTGAGTGTGTGTGAAGGCGTGAACAGGAATAGGGATGCACAGCTGAGGCATGTAGCAGGATGACAGCTTTATGGATTAGAATCGCCTTTGGGTCTTTTAAAACTGACTTTTTCTGGATTTTTTTATAAATACTAATAAATTACTGCAGTCTTTCTGGTTAAAAAATTTTGCTTATTTGCATCTGCTGCAGTTCTGTGTCTGTATGTGATGGCAAAACTGCTCATCGTTACTGTCTTTCTTGGAACCTTTTCCACACATATGGAATAATTTCTCTATGATGAACATTCAAGTTAGGACCTGTCAGTTTGGAAAAGAGATGACTTCACAGGGAGGTGTGTTACAGAGGCCTACAAAATCATGTCAGATGGGGACAGAGTGGACAGAGATTGTTCACTCTCTCTTCCAATGCATGAACTAGGGGGTCTTAAACAAAGCTAATGTGAACCAGACTTCAGCAAAATAAAGTCCAGTTCCTGACCTTGGTAGTGGATAGTAGACCTGTGAATTAATTGCTGAAGTTTGTTGTGGATGCTAAAAGCTTATGTGGATTTTTAAGGGAATCTGGGTAATTAGTGAAAGATAAATTATTTGAGATTGACTAAATATAGAACACCACATCTGGCTTAGCAAGTTCTTCTAGAGGAAACTGGGAGCATGCTTTGGATATAGATGTTATCAGTCTTCAATAGCATCTTTTACAGCTATTGCTCAATATCAGGATACTGATAGAAATGGATCTTATACTGACCAAATATAGCTGCTCTCATGCACTTTCCTTGTATCCTGCTGCTAAAGCTGATCCTGATCTTCTAATTAGTTTCTGATCCTGATGTGAGTATGAAAATCAACCTGTTAGCACACCAGTCTCTGGAGAGGAGAAAAAAAAAAAAGAAAAAGATCAAAACATCCCTCCTACTTTGTAAGACACTTAGCTCTCCCTCAGTTCTTAATTTATAAATAGTTTTTGCTTCTGCCCCTGTGAAAACTCTGTATGCAAGGCCACAGAAACAACAGGGAAGTTGTGCATACAGTTGTGGGAAGGTGAGGCTAATACAGAAGAATTTTATTTGCATAATTAATAGTGTCATTTCAAGGAAGGAGTGGGAGACTTCAGCACATAGAACTTGACCCTGGTATCCACCCTGCTCATTTTACCTCTATCTTACATATTGACACATTAACAAAGATTATTTTTTTGACCAAATTCCTGGTCTGTTGGATTTGGTTTACCATGAGTGGAATATAGGTAACTGGTCTTAGAGAAAAATGCCCTTAATTGAGCTCTGGGAGTTTATGTTTTTGATCAAATTGGTTCCTGCAGTCTGGCTCGCCCTGTGAGGGTCTGACACGTTTTCTTCTATTTATTTATATCCCAATTTTCCTTCCACTTACAGAAGTGAAACTGACCTCCCCTGTCAGTTTTGCTCACTGAAAGAAGCAAACGTTCCACATAACGCAGTCTGCTTATTTTATCGCTGTGGAAGTCAAATTCCTCCAGGATGAAATAGTAAATGATGTTTACTGCTGCTCAGTGAATTACAAACAGTATTTTCCCTTGGTGTGCTCTAGGTCCGTCTGTCGTATGTGCGGATCAAGTACCTCTTCATCTCCTGGTTGGTAGTGTTTATTGGCAGCTGGATTATGTACGTCCAGTACTCCACCTACACAGAGCTGTGCAGAGGACATGACTGTAGGAAAATAATAGTAAGTCTATTTCGTATAGCTTTCTGAAGTGTTTGACTAAGTCAGTCAGTGCCACATGTGATTTAATCAAATTCTCATATTCCATCATGCTGAAGTAAGATTACAACTTCAGTTACAGATAAAACCAGTTGTGTCTCTTCATGTTATTTTGGCTTAGGGCTATTAAAATTTTTTCTTAGGTTTTTCTTTCAAGACTCAGGTGTTGGAAGAGATATAGTTGTTGCCTCCTTTCTTAGGCAATTTGTTAAATATTTTTCTCCCTGTTTGTTTCAGTGTGATAAATACAAGACTGGTGTTATTGATGGGTCAGCATGTAGTAGTCTTTGTGCTAAAGAAACATTGTATTTTGGAAAATGTTTGTCAACAAAGCCCAATAACCAGGTAAGACTTTACTCATCCAACCTAGTTTCATTATTTCTCACTGAAATGTCATTGTCTGGAGCATCAGGTAGACCTTAGTGCCAGCAAGTTGAACCTGTTTAATACAGATGATTTCAAACTTTATTTGCTGTGACAGAGTGAGTGTGTGAGTATATATATATACATATATATACACCCACATATATATATATACACCTGTAAGGAGAAGATGCACTGTAATACAAATTAATACGTATCATACGCACCTATATACAATAATATAAATTAGTCCTGTATGTAGAGGGGTATATGGTTATTTTATACTACATGTATTTTGGAAACACATATAATATAATATATAGTGAATCCTTGCACAGTTTGCCAGACTGTGCATACTTTGTACATCATGCTGCTTCTCTGCTATCCTGCATCACCAATAGAAGCAGCAGCGTCGTAACAAGCCATGCAAAGGTGGCAGTGATGCCAGTCTGTTGTTTGGGAAGCTGTCTGTGTTTTGGCAGTGCAGTCTCCAAAGTACCTGCAGCAGTGGGTTGTCTTTGAAGCTGCCATTGTTTAAATTGCTATATTCATTGTCTGCACACAGGATTCCGTTTCTGATCTGTGTTACTATTTGACTCTTGAAGCAGTGGTTGGAGGACAGGTGGTCATCAGATGGACTTCTACAGTGCTTTATGCCTTTTCCACTCTTTTTCTGCATAGATCTATTTAGGAATCTGGGGAAATCTGCAAAGTGTTATAAAATGCCAGATGGAAGAAGCTGCTCAACGTGATTTTGGCACTGACCCAGAACCAAGGAAGGAAATAGTCCTATTTGATAAACCAACAAGAGGAACCACTGTTGAGAAATTCAAAGAAATGGTCTATGGTCTTTTTAAAGTAAGTATATTCTTTATTCTGTTTTGACAGAAAGGCTTGTTTTCTTGAAGCTGGAGAGAATACACTGTTGCAGGAGCCTTGTTCAAAGGTGTGCTAGAAAAATAATCAGTACAAAAATAGTTTTTCCCAAAGGCACTTATCTTGAAGTTTGAAGTAACTGATTACCAGGGGTTTTCCTTACTCTTTAAATGATGGGAGCTGGCATTCATCTTGTGTGTCTATAGATTTTGCTAGTATTGGTATAGAAAACATGATGTAAGGCTCATGTCATGTTTGAAAAAACTGCATTACAGCAGCTTTGTCTCTAACAATGGTGAGCAGCAGGTGTGTTAGGGTAGTTTTTAGGAAAGTTTGGAAGAAGTTGATCTGCCTAGTTGAAAATGGAACAGTTCCCATTCCAGCAATGGCTTCTTTCTCTGTAGTCCTACAATGGAGGTGGTTACATCAAATAACAGAATTAAGCATTTCGGTGTAATTATGGAATTTGTACTCAATTTTGTCTTGGTACCCTTAGTAATTGGACAAAATGTAGTTGATAACATTATTCCTCTATGTTTGTAAGGTCTAATCAGCTGAAAACTAAACCTGATCTAAACTTTTAAATTCTGCATACTTTTTCTTAGAGAATATTGAACAAGCTACTCGATACAATTTTTCTAAAGACCAAATCGAACAAGAACAATGATTGAATTTTAATATTTGCATTTTGAAGTGCAAAGAAAGGTAGTACTTTCAGAGGATTGTATGCTCGATGCCTATGGAAAGGGAACAAAAAGGATGCTCTGCACGCACCTGATGGCAGGTCCTGTTACATCCATAACCAATGAAAACCAGAACATACAGTTATTTCTACTATTCATAAAAGGAGAGTAACAGGAGGTAGAGTGACAGATGGATTGGGAGTAGTTAATGAAGTCATACTTAATCTTTTTTGTTTGTTGCTTTTAGGCAAAACTGGGTGAACAAGGAAATCTTTCAGAACTGGTTAATCTCATCCTGTCTTTTGCTGATGGAAACAAAGATGGAAGAGTCTCTTTGCCAGAGGCAAAATCTGCGTGGGCACTCCTGCAGCTAGAAGAGTTCCTGTTAATGGTGATTTTGCAGGATAAAGAGCATACTCCCAAGCTGCTGGGTTTTTGTGGTGATCTCTATGTGACTGAAAGAGTTGAATATACCTCTCTCTATGGAATCAGCCTTCCATGGATTATAGAACTTCTCATTCCCTCTGGCTTCAGAAGAAGCATGGACCAGTGGTTCACTCCATCGTGGCCAAGAAAGGCAAAAATAGCCATAGGGCTTTTAGAATTTGTGGAAGATATTTTCCACGGACCTTACGGAAACTTCCTTATGTGTGATACAAGTGCCAAAAACTTGGGATATAATGATAAATATGATTTGAAAATGATGGACATGAGAAGAATAGTGCCAGAAATTAATTTGAAGGAAATAATCAAAGATCGTCAGTGTGACTCAGATTTGGACTGCATTTATGGTACAGACTGTAGAACACTATGTGACCAAAGCAAAATGAGATGTTCCACTGAAGTAATTCAGCCAAACTTAGCAAAAGCTTGTCAGCTCCTTAAAGACTATCTGCTTCGTGGTGCTCCTTCTGATATCCATGAAGAACTAGAGAAACAACTGTACCTCTGCATTGCCCTTAAAGTCACAGCAAATCAGATGGAAATGGAGCATTCTTTAATACTCAATAACTTAAAAACTTTACTGTGGAAGAAAATTTCTCACACAAATGATTCGTAGCTTCTCCACCAGCAGAAGAGAATACTGATGCCTGCCACTAGAGGTGGCCTAAGACATTTGATAAAAACAGTCTGCACCTTTTTAAAAAGATATTTCTTTACTCAGATTTTATTAATGGTTCTCTCAGTCCTGTCTTTCAGTCAGTAACTCATGACAGGGCTTCTCAGAAAATGAACATGCCACTGAATGATCAGGCAGAGGCTAGAAGTCCTTCTGGTGTTCAGTAATGTGTTATGGAAACAAGAACTCTGCATGCTTGACTGTTGTGTGCACTTTGTCAGATCTTGAACAGGATGAGAGTGTTCACTGTGCCACCACATCAGCTGAGGGAACATCTTCCATTTCTGTGAAAAACACTGCTTACTTGTGAAACACCTGCAGAGGACGTTTTTCCTAAGTAGTTTTATGAAGAATCACCACTACTGCAAGTAACATGTCCAAGTCCAAGCTGCTGTTATGAATAAACTGAACTGTGAGGTTGAAGTTTACTAATACCTTGGCATGGCAGAATTTGCACATTAAATAATTTTTAACTGTGGAAAATTAGAATTTTATTCTAGAATGGATAGGTTGTAATATGAGACAAATCAGATTCTGTTTACACATTGTTACCTCATGCTTACGTCTTGAATGTTTAAGTAGTTCAACATTTTTAATTAAGTCATTGTATGGTGAGCCCTGTGGGAGCCAAGAATTTTGGAATATTATTTCTTAAAGTCATCTATATTGTTTAGCAGCAACACCAGCATCTGTTTCAAAAACTTCAGGGGAAACCTTTAACCCAAATTAAGCTGTAGCAAATAGTGAAAAGCAATGACTTTGTGGACTAAGCTATAGTATGAAAACTGAAGTCAATTTTTAAAATACTGAATGGCAGACATGTCCAAGCAGTTAAACAAGGAAGTTTGCATAGTGTAGGAATCTGCATAAGACATGAGAAACAATTAATAGTTGTGGATAGTCTTGCCTCTTTACTGTCCCTCCACATTTAGCTACAGACCTGTACTTCAATCTTCCTAACTACTGCAGGAAATATATAAGCAAGAGCTAGATCTGAATTTTAAGACAGAAGCTGGATTGTTCAAGATTGTGCAATATTGCTCAAATGGGAGCCTGAGGTATTTTCCAGCTCATTCCTAGCTGTTACTAAGTGAGCTGCAGTGCGTTACTATTCTTTTTTTCTAGTAGCATCTATGAGTCACTGTTAAGACTCAAGTCATGAGTAAATAAACATCACCTGATCCTGGCACTCCACAAAGCATGACCACTCTACCACCTCTAATCTGCACCCTTGTATCTTTCAGATTCACATCTGTGTTTGTAATTATGCAGAATTAATGTCCATAATACACCTGAATACAAGCTCAATGATTACCTGTTGAATGTTTAATTTATAAATGCTTTAGGTATAAAGTTGTTCAATCTTTATGATTTTAATGGCAGTCATCTGTATACTTCTGAATCCTGGCCCCTTAATTCATTTTCAGCAGAGGTAAGAACAAGCTTTAAGTATTTGAAAGGTTAACTGCTCTAGGTATCCTGTCTTACATGCATTCCTAGAATGATGCCACTGAAGCACAGGACCACAATAAATTTCTCCATACCAGATGTAATAATATGCAGCTTGCGTTAAGATTGTTTTGTGAACATCAGCCTTTTAGTTTAAGAAATATTATGTTCATGCTAATTATTGTCTTGACTTGCTAATGTGCTCCAACTATGAACTAATAAGTATTTGTAACCAGCAATGCACTAAAAGTGTAAAGTGGTCATGTTCTTGGTGAAAAATCTGACAGTGACTGCTATTTGGGCAGTATTTTATTACTTAAAATACCCAACATCATTGGTATCTTAATAGCTGGAGAATATGTTTAATAGTGCAGTTTGTTGTATAGAATCTTCATTTTTATTACTGTGGCATCAAGTTGAAGATTTAATTGGAAAAAAATACACTTTTGTTTACAATAAATCACAGGCTTCTTTTTGTCCAGTTGCAGTATTTACACCAACTACCAGTATCTTAGAGCAAAACCTTCCTCCATGTAGCCTACTTGACTCGTGTTTAAACTGTGCAGTTTCTCTGAGTCTAACTGGGAAATCTCTTGGCACACAGAAGTGCCTATGAAACTAGAGAGTGAGGAGGCAAAGGACCAGGGCAGGACAAGGCTGGTGAGGAACACTTCTCTTCCAGGTGGCTCAGCCTGCAGGCTGCACAAACAGACTGGGCTCTGGGTGGGAGGCACGCTTTAGAATAAGGAGATGAAAGCTGCTGATTGGTGAGGTGGATGGACACGGAGAGGGGAAGCAGGAGAAGACTGAGCAGGCGGAGACTGGCATCAAGGGGAGGGGGGAGTGTGAGGGTGTAACAGCCCAGGGGTGCTCCCCAGAGGGACCATCTCGAGTTGTTCCTGCAGGAGGAATAAACTGCCTTGTGGAATGGGATGTTGTGGGCTCTGCTAAAGGAACCCTAGGAGAGAACTGGAAGGGAACGTGGTCTGGCTGCATGGTGAGTGTGTGGTGAGTCAAGGGGAAAGGCTCTGGTGTGTAACTGCCAGGGAGTCATTAATGTTTCTTTAACAAGGCCTTTGTACCCACCCCCATATATGCAACTTAAAGTGAATTCTCTTATCAACTAAATAATGTGAAGTATTCAGCTCAAGACATTACCTGTTTCAGTAGCAGCCAAAGCTTGGAGGTGAAATGAAGCGCCTGAAAGCCTAAGGTTACCTTTCAGCAGAGGCTTTAGAACCTTCTGTGACTACTCTTGGTTTTTTCCTAAGCTACATCCAGACTCCTTCCAAACATGAAGTATGCTGAAAGAATTGTGAAGGACAGGTACAGCGTTTTAAAAAAAAACTTTAAATCTTTCTCTAGTTAGAAGCAGCAAGCTCTTATATTTAGTCCTTGATACTAACCATGCCAAAAATTAATCGCACTGACTTCCTTCTCCGTCTTATGGAAGTAATTCTGATGCAGCAGCCTTGGTCTTTGAAGTCTGTCACCTCTCTTCTCTGTGAAAACTCAATTCACATAGTACTTTGAGAAGGGAGAAAAAAACCCTTTCAGGTACAGAATATCTAGATCCTTAAAAATATTCTATACTTTTATAAACTGTATAAATAAGCTGGTCTTACACAGTTGCTTCCTCAATAAATTTATTGCCACTTTTTCGAAAGCTTCACAGAAAACTGTGGAAGTTGTCTTAACTCTCAGTTCTGCGCTCCTGGGCCCTGAGGAAGCTGGCCTTCTTCTGAGCAACACGGTCTTTCTTCTGGGCGAGAGACATCTTGGGACAGTTCCATCTGCAATGGAAGCACAGTTTGCAGTAGATCCAAAGCAAACAAGTAGCAGTGCATCACAACTGTGATTAAGTGCAGTGGAGAATATATTTGTACTTTGTAACATGCTTTATTTCCTCATAATGATGTAAGGCTGTAGTTAGGGCACCACAAAAAGCATGGCTAGACAGTTTTAACTTCTCTAGAGGGAAACTATTCTCTGTGACTGAAGTACAGACATTATCAAGCCCAAGGCGATAGCTGTGTCTTGATTTCTTCCACACCCTTAAAAATCAAAATAGTTTGGTATTGACAAAATAGTCAACGAGCTCTCAGTTGAAGAGAAGCAGCTTTCCCACTGAAAACACTGGGACCTGAAGATACACCCTGTTCCAGCTAATCAAGCCACAAGCATTCTTCACTTTGATTTTTTAAACAGTTAAGAGCTCTTGAATTTCATATTCCTACTGCTAAAGTTAACTCCAAAGTTATACAGAACTGCTTGTATCTTAATCTGGTCCAGAACACGTGACTAGTGACACAACTGCATTGCCTGTTTTACTGTAATTAAGATATCACCAACAGAAAAGTCACAGAGATGTTAAAAAGAATGAGAATTTTACCTCTTTTTCTTAACTTCTCTCTTGGGTTTCTTTTCATGGACTGGATTGTCCCGTATAGCAGCATGGGCTTTTTTATACATTTCTTCCATCTTGGGGAGGAGGTGGGGGGAAGAAGAAGAAAAAATTAAATTATATTTATCATAGTGGTCCAGTTGTAGGATTATCAGAAATCCAAGACCCCTGTGCCTGCATTGACATGCAATAATGCTGCTCTGTCTCAAAGGCAGCTCTGTCTCCACAACGGCACAAATTTCAAGAATATTTTTGGTGGTGGTTATTTAAGACCACTAGATCTCAGCTGTGAAAAACGTTTTAGATGTACAAAGAACAAGAGTCTATCTAGTGACCTAAGTCCTAGACTCAATTTATTTGAACACAAGCTATAATGCTGTTTGCTTAGAAAGCAAATGAAGTTGGCATTTACATTACTTTCTTTTTAGAATTTTTAGACAAAAATAGCAACAAGTAAATTTACAAAACCCCAAAAGCCCACTGAAAGGATGGGATAGAGAATGAAGTTTGCTGTAGCCTAAAAAGGGGATATGAAGGACCTGTTTTAAAGCTCTGAGATCACTTATGAGGCGAAACAAGCAAGAATATTACAGGCAGCAGGACAAGCCAGCTAGAAGGAGTTTAATACTTGGAAAAAGTAAAAGAAGCAGCTCTGTATTCTTACCCATCTTCTAGTATTTTATTAACTCTAAAATATGAAACAGTACTAAAATAAAGTGTTTTACAGTCTAGACTTTGACAAAATGCTACCTTGGGCTCTCTGTATTCACCTGAATAGCAGAACTCCCTTCTAGGGTCACACAAACAGTACCACAGATTTGACCCACAACCACATGCTCACTCACAGTTACAAGCACTACAGCTACAGAAATCACAGGCTGTGGGGCAGGATAAGGAAAGAGCGGAGAGTCTGTACCGAAACTTCCAATTTAGTTTCTCTACTGGGGAGGGGGGAAAGTGGTCCAGCACAGATTTAGGTTCTGTAAGCCTGGGTTTATAGGCAGAATATTAAGTTTCACAGCAGGCAAAAAGGTCCCACTTTCAGAAGTTCTACGCTGCATTATAGAGCCCTTAATGAAGGAAAAAGTATTTTCTTTGCATGGGTAACATACAACACGAGTCACATAATTTTATGTATCAGCCTTATTTGCATTATTACAGAAGTCCTTATCAGCATCTCTACTTAAATTCCCGAGCTCCATCTGGACAAATCTTACCCCGTCAGGTGTTACACTGTTCTTTATGTACTGGGAGAACTGTTTCTTGTAAGCATCTTCATCCTCCTCCATCAGGTACCGCATATAATCGGCCACGTTCTGGCCCATGATGTGCTTGCGGTGAACCTCAGCATTGAACTCTTTGCTTTCCGAGTCATAGCCAGGGAAACGTTTGGTGCTGTCAAACAGCAGGCACAGTCACATTAAGGCTCTAATTCAGAGGCTAAGAAATGCACACTGAAATGACTGATACATCAGATTCTCCTACAGATAACTGATGGATAGGACTCTAATAAAAAATTAAAAATAGCAAGTTCATCTCAGCTGCCATCAGTCCCGTCTTGAAACACTGCAGTACATCAAATACACACCGTGGACCAACTACAGTGTGTTCAGTCACTGCAAGTATCATCACGTAGCAGCCAAGTCAAAAAAACTGGTCAATTAGCCAGGAATAGGACAGCATGGGAGAGGGTAGGAAAACACAAAAGATCGATAGATTTTCTTTCCTCCACTGCTGCTAGCAGAAAGTAGCACTCAGCTGTAATACCAGTGTTAGGTAATTCTAAATGAAGGTGGACTGCTCAGACTTACTGTTGAATTGACAACTGTAGCAAGTACCAGTGCGTTTGTACCTGGTATGTAGTTTTTTCACAGTGAAATTAATACCTGCACACAATTTGGTGAAAACTTTAACCAAGCAAATACCTTTTCAAGACCTGATAAGGGCATTCACTTGATTTTTAGTAAAAACAAGATAGCTCTTAATTTTCTACAAGTTCCATAACATCTCTTGGCAGTTTTAAGATTCCCAGCAGCACTATCACAAGTGCATTTGTAGATTAAAAACCAACCAACAAAAAACATCCAAACCCAGAACCTAATTACATAACCACTACTATGTCAGTACAAAATTATTTCAGCATAAATTGATTAGTGCAAGCAGACTATCACATACAGAAGCATCTCAGGCTAACCCTGAAGAAATTCTTCATAACACACATTACCTATGAGGGATAGACAGCCCCCCATCCACTGCACCCTTCAGAGCACCAAAGACTTTGTTTCCAGTGGTAGTTCTGGCAAGACCTGCATCCAGGTAGCATGTAAAAGCACCAGGCTTCCCATCCACACTCTCCACATTGTATTCATCACCAGTGACTTCAACTTGGCCTTCATAGATCTTATCAAGGCCGAATTTATTCAAAAGCTGTGGAGAAAGAAAACGTATTTTTGGAATTCTCTCCATTTATTGATAATAACGTAGAATTACCACTACTTTAAAATGTAAATTTGCGGTAGAATCACGTTTTTAAAAAATATCTTTAGAAAAAGCATGCACCCAATACTAATAACAAAGCTTTTTAACAACCACCACTGTAAGCATGTTAAGTTCCAACCTTCTCTTCTTACAGGTACACCACTGAACTTAAGACTTATCCATGAACCCCTGTAGAAAATGGATGGCTGCTGTTCCCATGTTTTTGAACTCTACAAGGTGCATTTCCTACATTTTTACCCTCCCTCCTTCCCTCCACCAAACTTAAGGGCTGAGACACAGAAGTGGGCTACTGGAGCTGAGACTGTACACTGTCATACCTCTCACTGTGACTTAACAGTCACAAGACACATCAAATCTATTAGGGTAAAGAGCTAAAGTTACGATTTTGAGCACCTTTGAGACTCAGGTGGGCTGAGACACCACTGAAGGGAGCAGTCTCTCCCTGCCCTGCGGGAGCCAGGGAAGCAGAGCAGCAGCCCCAGGGCCAGGCCGTGCCGTGCCGTACGTACCCTGCGTGCCAGGAGCAGGCCGGTGCAGTAGGCGGCGGCGTAGTTGGTCAGGCCCACCTTGACGCCGTACTTGGGCAGCTCGTGGGCGTAGGCAGCACAGACAATCATGTCCCCCTCGATTCTGGCATAGGCAATCTGGCAACAAACAAACGTTAGTGCTCCACCACTGGGGCTCCGTGCGTGTTCCTCTGACACCTACTCTAGCCAACGTGAATCCTGCATCCGAGTGTGCAAAATAATACTGCCAACCTCTGCATGCAAGCTCAAGGAGTTTTGGTTTGTGGGGAGTTGTTTGTTTCCCCTTTGTGGTTGGTTTGTTTGTTTTTGGAAAAGGAGTAATCAACTCCTCAGGTAAAGACACAAGGAACTCAAATCTGTATTAGGCCAGCTAAAATGTTTGTCAGCAACGACTGGTCATTAGCTTTCCACATAGATCAAGAGCCCAGAAACTGCCTACAAAAGCAATCTTTCAAAGAATCCTTATGAACACGCATGAGTTCTGTCCCACTTTCTGATACATCTCAAAAAATACAAGCAGCATGTGACACTTTGTGGTAACACTGTTAGTAACCTTATGGAATGATTTTATTAATCATGGTTTGAGACCATCATCATGCCAGGGTCTCCTGTGGGACAGCAGGACTATCAGATACATTTCTGCTGTTCCTTTCATGTACAGAACCTTTTCCTTTGACTCTCACACCTCTTCTCTACCTCCAAACGTTGTCCCGTTTTGGCAGGATTCTGACATACTGGAAAGGCACTATCAGCCAGATGTAAGCCCCTGCCACCACTGATTTTCATTTTGAGTTTCAAAGATAAAATAACTTCATTAATGACTGAACTGACTGTTCTCAACAGATAACAACTCTATGAAAAAATAAGTTAAACTTACGTGCTTCTTTTTCGAGCTCAACAACATATATTATACAACAAGCATTCCTAAGTTTTTAACTTCCAAATTAGTCAAAACATTCTAAAAATTAAATAAGAAAAGTGAGCCACAGTGAGGAACTGCATATGACGCTACACACAACCACATACATAAGGACCATGAAGAAGTGCCTACTGTTCTTGTTTAGCAGTCTCCTTTAATCTCACAGGAAAGCCATCACAAGGCCTCAGTGCTTCATGCGAGCCACACAACATCACAGAAATAGAACTCTCAAAAGAGGGGGCACTCTTTGATACAGCACAAGTCAATGAAGGTTGACAGGTCACACTGTCAACTTGGTTATCTTCAGCCAAGCAAAAAAGGCCTCTTTTTGAAGCCCTTTAAAAATAGCAAAAAAACCCCAACAACCCAGAGACATCCTCCCTCTCCCAAAAATGTTCCGCTTATCCCAGCACCATTAAAGCAGTACAATCTTACACCATAAATAACCTCACAGCAAAAGTGAGCTAATACTTGTAAAACTTCTTTTCTACAACGCACATGGTTTATTACTGAAGTTGTGATGACACTGAAGACTGTCCTCCTCTAAGGAGCTGTTTTGCAACACAAACACTGCAGATCTGGCCTAAGAAACCCCAGGCGCTCCAAGCCTCCCTCTCTGTGCTGACTTCACCCTGGCAAGGCTGGCAGGTAAGCAGCAAACAGCACCGGCCTTACCTGGCAGATGATGTCTCTGTTGGTAACGCGCACAATCATCCTGTATTTAGGAGTGTTGTACTTGTTTTTATCTTGAATTACCAAACGTTTACGAGCATAATAATCAGTTTTCCCCTCTGAAAAACAACAGTTGCAGTGTGCAAAATGCTTAACAAAGTAGGAATATTCACCAAGGACATTTAACTGTGTGTTACAGGGAATTTAATAATACCTCTCCTTCTCCTGAATTTCACTTGGTATCTCTTGAAGTATGCCTTATTCTTGACAACTTTCACAAACCCCTTGGATAAGAAACATAAACTACATGTTATTAACAAATAACCCTGTAAGCCAAGATCATTCTAACTAAACGTGCCATGAATATAGTGCAATGAGGAATTAAACCGATTTTCTTGTACGTTTAGATAAAAACCACGCGGCACACCAAACCCCATAAATTCTACCTCTCCCACAAGAACTAATGTTTCAAGAGAAAAGCAAAGTGTATCTTTTACCAAAGTATCTTTGAACTGAAGGCCCGTCCGCACGGACCGGAGCAGTGACCGCGCTTATTTCCTGTCACTNTGCAAGCTCAAGGAGTTTTGGTTTGTGGGGAGTTGTTTGTTTCCCCTTTGTGGTTGGTTTGTTTGTTTTTGGAAAAGGAGTAATCAACTCCTCAGGTAAAGACACAAGGAACTCAAATCTGTATTAGGCCAGCTAAAATGTTTGTCAGCAATGACTGATCATTAGCTTTCCACATGGATCAAGAGCCCAGAAACTGCCTACAAAAGTAATCTTTCAAAGAATCCTTATGAACACGCATGAGTTCTGTCCCACTTTCTGATACATCTCAAAAAATACAAGAAGCATGTGACACTTTGTGGTAACACTGTTAGTAACCTTATGGAATGATTTTATTAATCATGGTTTGAGACCATCATCATGCCAGGGTCTCCTGTGGGACAGCAGGACTATCAGATACATTTCTGCTGTTCCTTTCATGTACAGAACCTTTTCCTTTGACTCTCACACCTCTTCTCTACATCCAAACGCTGTCCCGTTTTGGCAGGATTCTGACATACTGGAAAGGCACTATCAGCCAGATGTAAACCCCCGCCACCACTGATTTGCATTTTGAGTTTCAAAGATAAAATAACTTCATTAATGACTGAACTGACTGTTCTCAACAGATAACAACTCTATGAAAAAATAAGTTAAACTTACGTGCTTCTTTTTTGAGCTCAACAACATATATTTATTCTACAACAAGCATTCCTAAGTTTTTAACTTCCAAATTAGTCAAGACATTCTAAAAATTAAATAAGAAAAGTGAGCCACAGTGAGGAACTGCATATGATGCTACACACAACCACATACATAAGGACCATGAAGAAGTGCCTACTGTTCTTGTTTACCAGTCTCCTTTAATCTCACAGGAAAGCCATCACAAGGCCTCAGTGCTTCATGCGAGCCACACAACATCACAGAAATAGAACTCTCAAAAGAGGGGGCACTCTTTGATACAGCACAAGTCAATGAAGGTTGACAGGTCACACTGTCAACTTGGTTATCTTCAGCCAAGCAAAAAAGGCCTCTTTTTGAAGCCCTTTAAAAATAGCAAAAAAACCCCAACAACCCAGAGACATCCTCCCTCTCCCAAAAATGTTCCGCTTATCCCAGCACCATTAAAGCAGTACAATCTTACACCATAAATAACCTCACAGCAAAAGTGAGCTAATACTTGTAAAACTTCTTTTCTACAACGCACATGGTTTATTACTGAAGTTGTGATGACACTGAAGACTGTCCTCCTCTAAGGAGCTGTTTTGCAACACAAACACTGCAGATCTGGCCTAAGAAACCCCAGGCGCTCCAAGCCTCCCTCTCTGTGCTGACTTCACGCTGGCAAGGCTGGCAGGTAAGCAGCAAACAGCACCGGCCTTACCTGGCAGATGATGTCTCTGTTGGTAACGCGCACAATCATCCTGTATTTAGGAGTGTTGTACTTGTTTTTATCTTGAATTACCAAACGTTTACGAGCATAATAATCAGTTTTCCCCTCTGAAAAACAACAGTTGCAGTGTGCAAAATGCTTAACAAAGTAGGAATATTCACCAAGGGCATTTAACTGTGTGTTACAGGGAATTTAATAATACCTCTCCTTCTCCTGAATTTCACTTGGTATCTCTTGAAGTATGCCTTATTCTTGACAACTTTCACAAACCCCTTGGATAAGAAACATAAACTACATGTTATTAACAAATAACCCTGTAAGCCAAGATCATTCTAACTAAACGTGCCATGAATATAGTGCAATGAGGAATTAAACCGATTTTCTTGTACGTTTAGATAAAAACCACGCGGCACACCAAACCCCATAAATTCTACCTCTCCCACAAGAACTAATGTTTCAAGAGAAAAGCAAAGTGTATCTTTTACCAAAGTATCTTTGAACTGAAGGCCCGTCCGCACGGACCGGAGCAGTGGCCTCGCTTATTTCCTGTCACTTCCGCACAGCCAGTGACTTCTTTGGCACGTTCTGCCACGGAGCCGCTTCCCCTGCAGCCCCCCACCCTCAGCCAGTCTGACACCCGCACCCCGGGGCCCGGCGCGGCTGCTGCAGGGCACCGGGCATTCTATCAGCCCCGGCCCCGCGGTTCGGCCCCGACCCAGCCGCCGCCGGCGAGACCAGGCAGGACGCGGCCCATGGGGGCAGCGCAGCCGGTAACGGGGCCGGGCCGGGCCTCGCTGGAGCCCCTCGAGCCGCCCGCGACGCAGCCCCAGCAGAACGGCAGCCATTGCCACGCCGGCGCCGGGCGGCCGCCCCGAGCCCGCGACAATCTGGCTTCATCCGTGCGGGCAGCGCGGCGCGGCGGCTGCGGAACGACGGACGCGATGCCCCCGAGCCCCCCCGTGCCGGTACCGACCATCGTGCCAGGCACTGTCCGGTCCCTCAGGCCGGGGCCCGCTCCGCACAACGACTGCGCTCCGCAGCAAACGGGAAAAGGCCGCGCGCCCCGCGCAGCCGCAGGTCCTGCCCTGCCCGGCGGGGCGGGACCGCGCGCCTGCCGTGCTGCCCCCTGCCGGCCCGGCGGACCGACCGCNCGGAGCACGGGCCCGTAGCTCCGCGGGTACCGCCACACCTCCAGCCTTGCCTCCTTTCAAGGCCCGTCACTTCAGGAGAGACACTGAGGTGCTGGAGCGAGTCCGGAGAAGGGAAACGGAGCTGGGGATGAGTCTGGAGAATGAATGCATCCTGCGAGGAGCGGCTGAGGGAGCTGGGGCTTAGCCTGGAGAGAAGGAGGCTCAGGGGAGACCATATCACTCTCTACGAGTGCCTGAGAGGAGGTTATAGCAACATGAGGGTCGGCCTCTCCTCCAGGCAACCAGCAATAGGACAGGCGGACAAAAAAAACCAAAACTCTAAAGCTGCACTAGGGGAGGTTTTGGATGGACATTCGGAGGATTTTCTGCACAGAGTGATTGGGCGTTGGAATGGGCTGCCCAGGGAGGTGATGGAGTCACCGTCCCTGGAGGGGTTTAAGACTGGACATGGCACTCAGTGCCATGGTTTAGTTGACAAGGTGGTGTTCAGTCAAAGCTCTGACTCTGTGATCTCAGAGGTCTTTTCCAACTTAATTGATTCTGTGATATCAGGGAAACACAATTCTGAGGGAAAATAATATTGCTATCATCTAATGTCTACACATAATCATGATTGCTTCCAAGTCTCCTTATGTTAAATGCCTGGGTAGTTATTAGCCAAGGATATATCACAGAGAACAGGTTCTTAAAAAGAATAAAAATCTATAGATTTGGTCTTTTAAAAAGTCATCAATTATGTATATGTTACAGGATTTTTATTTCCATCATTTTCTAGGGAAAATTCTCACAACTGATCAAACAGCAAGTAATTAAAAACACCAAACCAACCAAAATCTCAGTTGAATACTGTTCTTACAAAAAATTAGAGCTGCTTGGGATTGTTGATATTTGATTAATTAAAGCAAGAATATAAACATATATATATACACTGGATCAAACAGGTCAAGTGGTATCAGGTTTCTTGACACTGTCAGACAATAGTGAATCTTTGTTCCTGATGCATTTGTCTGGTTATGCTCATTCATTTCACTAAAAAATATACCAACATTCCATTTTGCTAGTTATACATAAGCCAATATTTTAAAAAATATTAATTTGATATAAAAAACCAGGAAAATGAAAGAAAAAATAAATGCTTCAGCAGGCAAGTACCAGTGTGGTTCCTACTTGGCAGGGAGCTGCTAGCTTCAGAAGTAATTTAACTGTCTGAAAGGATGTTGTAGCAAGATGGAAATTGGCCTCTCCTCCCTGGCAACTAGTGACAAGAGAACATAGCCTCGAGCTGTGCCAGGGAGGCTCAGGTTGAATATCAAAAAGAATTTTTTCACTGAAAAGGTGGTGAAGTTTTGGAAGTGGCTGCCCAGGGAGGTGGCATAGTCATGATCCCTGGAGGAGTTCAAGAAATGACTGGATGTGGCACTTAGTGCCTCAGCCTAATCGACAGGGTGGTGATCAGAGGTTGGACTCAATGATCTTGGAGATCTTTCCAACCTAAATGAAAAATGATTCTGTGATCTAAGAATGAATTTTAGAAAGTTAAGAATTCTACGTGCTTTTCAATTTGTACAGAAAGTATCTCTAGCAGAGCACGTTGTTTCTTCTCTCCTCTGGCATATAAATCCATAGTCTTCCAAAGGTCTTCTGCTACTGCTGGGCAATTACTTCCAGGACAAATGCCTCACAGACAATGGTATCATAAGCAAGACTTGTTAGTCTTTTTGTTAAACAAGGAAAACCAAAATCCATTTCTTGTTCTTCTCTGTACGAAGACTTTTTACTCCTCAAATAGCTCACCACGGCAAAAATCAGCCTGTTAACCTACCACACCCACATGCTTTCTTGCTCATTGCCACCCCACAAAATGGAGGCTCCAGCTGGGTTTATTAGCCCCACCCCAGCATCTCTTACAAATTCAGGGTGAGTGGCTTCTCTGGCCTTCTTTTCCTCTGGCTTCTACTGGCAATGTTTGTTGGAAGGGTGACTACTATTCATACACACTCTGAACACGTTAAGGTAAAAGCTAACATTTTCAGTGCTTTAATGAAGTACCTTTTATTCATGACACATTGATAGGGGAAAAGTATAAGCTTTCTTTTTTTCCTTTAATGCTATTTCTCAATTTCTCTTGTATGTGGTATTTTTACTTAGGTGTGTTCTGGAGAGCAAGGTATCAAGCAGGGGTTTTAGAGCAACGTCTAGTATTTGTAAGTCTCTTGGACTGGCAAAACTGATGTTTAATCAGCATCTCCTGCAAGCAAGGACTCTCTCCCTGTTTGTCTGCACAGGATTCCAGGCAGTGAAGCTCTTGTCTATGACTGGACTGACCCATGTTATCACTTGTAGGAATTGCTTGGGGTTTTTTGGTGTTGTTTTGGTTTTTGTTGTTTTCGGGGGTTTTTTTGCTGTCTCTTGCAGGAGTGACAGCCTTATTTCAATGCAAAAGAGTTTGCCTGAAGGCCTGGTGATAACCTGTCCCTGCTACTGCAGCATGCTTTTTTTAAAGAGTGTATTCTTTGCATACTTGGCTATAAAGCAGCATTGTAGAGTACTGTATTAGTGTTGGAATTATTTTCACAAATATTTTTAAATAAAAATTATTAATTAAAGGTTTTGTTAGAATTCTTCCAAATCAAAATTTCTGGATGGTTTTGTCTAGGAGTCTCTACTCACTGTAGAAGGACAATGGCGAATGGGCTCATTATTAGATGGGGAGCTGCTCCGGGCAGGCAGTCTCTCAACTGTTTGTGTAACCTAATCGGCATCTGGCTGAAACGTGTCTGACAAATGTGTGTAGGGACGGGCCCGTCTAGCCCCAGGCGGTGCTGCTCCCGGAGAACGCGGTACTGTATGCAGCTTCTAGTGTGCAGACGGCGTTATGGAAATGCCTGGGCAGACAGTGATTACACCATATCCCCAGCTCTTCGCCGAGCAGGGGCTGCTGCTCGTGTGGCGGCGGCGCGGTGCCTTCGTGCCGCCGCCGTGAGGAGCGAGCGCGGGCGGCGGGGATGCCGGGACCGGGCGGCGGCTCGGCTCACGGCCGGGGGCCGTGCGAGGGCGGCAGCGGTGACACGGCGGGAGACCTGCGCGAGGACAGCAGCAGCACACGAGCGACCTGCACGCTGCGGGGACGGCTCGCCGCCCGGCCTTCCAGCGTACGGCACCGGGACCCCGAGACCCGGGCTGGGGGAGTCGTGGCAGCGGCCGGGAGCGGTGCCGGTGGATTCCCGGCGGCAGACCCGCGGGCTCCGGCCGGCCGCAGGCAGCGCGACGGGGCAGAGCCGCCCCCCGCCCCTCCCGGGGGGCCCGCGGCGCCGGGGCTGCCCCTCGCGGCGGCTG
>WAAE01023711.1:0-21539 GCA_013400495.1 Nicator chloris | reverse complement strand
TGCGGTGGGCGGCGGAGCGGGCGGTGCTGCCGGGCAGGGAGCGTCCGCGCCGGGCGGGGTGAGGGGAGGCCGCGCTGCGCGGCCCTGACCGGCTGGGGGCCGCGGGGCCGGCGTGTCTCGGCCCCTCCACGCCTCGGCCCGGCGGGACACGAGTGGGCAGCGGGCGAGCTGGAAGTGCCTTGAGGCACCGGCCGCGGGAGGGGCCGCGGCCCGGGCAGCCTCCGGCGGGTCTGTCTGCAGAGGGCGAGTTCTTCTTGGCTTATCGGCGTAACGCCGAGCCGGGAGCCCGCGGGTCTCTCATTCTTGAGCGAGATAATTTTCAATTTTCAGTTGCGAGAACTCCTGCTGCATCAGCCTGAACGTGGTTATATAATGAGGGTAAAAAGTCGATCATAGTGTTCTGGCTACTTGTTATATATTCCAGGTTTAGTTATTCAGTTATGGCCGTGCTTCTGTGCTTCCATGTAACACCTGCTAATCGTCAGCATTGATAAAGCAATTTTGTAGCAAACGAGAAAATGGTTTATAAGATTCTTAATTTCCAGCCTGAGCTGCCATTAACACTGCCTGTATCAAAACATTGCATTCCACATCAGTCTTGGATAGCTTTCTTTTTCAAAGATCATATACAGAAGACATAGAAAGGAGGCACTGATACAGAGAAGGATAGATAATATTCAATATGTTTTACTTATCGCCAAAAGTATTTGCAAAAAATACAATTTTTTTTCTTCCATTTTTTTTTAAAATTCACTTTGGTTTGCGTGCCTAAAGGAGATGGCAGTTGGATCTTGTTTGGTTTACCTGGTAGATAGCATTAAAATGTTTTGTATAAATGTGCCTGTTTATTTCTCTTCCCTTTCCCAGTGTGAGTTGTCAGCTTTGATCACAATTGTACAGCTCTCTATTTATGCTTATAAAGATTTAAGGCTTATTTTGAAATGCATAGATATGAGTTCTTTCTCAAGTACGGATTAGGAGAGGAAATAGAGACAGCCAGTGAAAGAAGGGCACGATCCGGAGGAAAGCACTCAGTGTTATGAGTCAGCATTGCCTGAATTTTATCAAGTGGGCTGATGGCAGCTGTAGTGATTGTCACTGTGTCCATCCAGCCCCACAGTACTTCGAAGAGAAACAGATGTGTGAAGAAAGCTTCAACAGAACAGCCCTACTTCCTTCCCATATCTCTTCCTACACTCCCACAGATTGGGGCTTAAGGACTTCTTGACCTACAGCTGGTGGCTTGGATATTTTGCTTTGGTAATGTTGGTTTGTTTGGTTGGGTTTTTTCAAATTGCTCTTCGTATCTTTGTCTTCTGTGGACTTGTTTAATTGCTGTTCAACAAGTAAGCAGGAGGTGGTTGGAGTAGTTGAAAGGAAGAGATAGGAGAAAAGCTCTTCCAGATTTATGGCAGAAGAAGGGATGGAGAAAGTGACATGCCTGAAGAGTTACTGTCAGTTTATTTTCTGGGTAAGACTGATAGTAAACAGAGAAGTTTTAAAAATGGGAAGACAAGTCCTTTGTCAGTGAATTTTGGAAAACAGAAATGCTTACTTTGCTATTTCAAAGTTCTAATATCACGATTTAAAAGGGGGAAAACAGCTGAGTTGTGGGTATGCATACCCAAAGATTGTTTACCCTTTCTTACTCTTAAGTTTCCTTAACTTATAGAAAAAATAAATTCTAATGCTTAAGAAACACAGATTTTAACATTTTGCATATAATTTTAAGTGTCAAGTACATAGTTTATAAAAAAAAAAATCTTTTCTGGTCAATCCAAGAAACAATAATAAAAACTAACCCTGAGTTTATGAATGTTGCTTTCTAAACCAACCTATACTTGCCTTGATTATAATATCTTAATTAATTCTTTTTTCTGGACCAAATTAAAACAGTAATAGTTTTAGAAAAGGCAAATAGTAAATATTACAGTAAATATTAATTTGTAATTTTGAGTTAAATGTGTTCCCTGAAGTTCTTGAATATGTCACTGAAGTTTGTAGGTAGCATGCTGATTTCAAGCTTTGTACCTTGTGTGTTTGCAACACTTGACATCATGTGTTGCCAGTGTTTGGATTCCTTTAAGTTGGGAATACTGTCTTGCTTTCATTGTGGCGATCTCTGCTCAAGTGTTTGTGCACTGCAGTGCATCCTTCCCTTCTCCAGCAAGTGGTGGTTGCAGGAAATGGGTAGTTGGTGATGGGTAGTGCCTGGGCCCTGCTCTGCCTCTGGTCATTTTACACACGGTTGTGATGTGTTTTTGTCATAGGTGCGCGCACAGGACACGTCTGCTCAGAGCAGCAGAAGTGATTTAGTGATTGTCACTTTTCCATAATTACTCTTAATGTCATCTAACTTCTGAGAACTCTGGAAATTATTCAGTTTAGCCATCAAGTGATGTTTTGGGGACAGCCTAGGAAGTGTTGAGCCTGCTCTAGGGTTCAGGCAATGGATCTCCTTTCAGTCATGATGACAGGGATGATGTTGACAGCCTGACTTGTCCCCTTTCTTTGCTATTTGTCTGCAGAAGTGATCCTCCCCAGTCCCAGCGAGGCAATTTTATATTTGGGGTTGAAGTAGAATACTAAGGTGTGTCTTTATTCTGGACAAGAAGTGAGGTGGTGTGATAGAATGACTGTGGACACCTATTTTGTCCTAATTTCCAACTTGGAAAGCAGTCAAAAGCCATCATCAAATGTCTTTTTGTTCTTTTGCCTGAACAAACTTTACCTGTCTCTGATGGGTTATGTTACTTTATCATCTTGTCTGACCGGTATTGCCTTTGCTTCTGTGGTTCAATTCTTTGGGGGGGCGGAAAAAAAAAAAAAAAAAAAGAAAAATCCAAACTTAGTAGTTTGGCAGTAGGCTGTATTAATGTGTTCTGCAATATGGTAAGCTGCTGATCTTCCCAAACTCCTGAGTTTTCTTATGGCCTATTGTCATAACCAAATCTTAGTGATGCTTAGCATAGCATTAAATACTTGTTTGATGACATCATAATGTGAATCCTTAGAATTCTGACTCATCAGTATCTTATACTGCCTTATCTGTGGGGGTTTTTTCATTGTTTTCTTCAGGCTGGCAGATGGGGTTGGTCTTTCAGTAGTGGATTGTTGTTGCCATAAAGTAACCCTGCTCTTGTAGCTACGATGATGTTAGAAGAGCTTACTGTTAATTTTTGTTATAGAAGGCTAAATCAAATGTCAATCAAGTGTCAAATGTCACTTTAAATGGGTGTAAAACAATATTAGCTAGCCAAAACCTAACATTTGAATATGTACTGCTGAAATAACTATTGTGTAGAAGTTAGTTTTATGTCTCTCACTTTTCATGCATTCTTCTTGATTATATGTAGCTCAAGCAGTGAACTACTTCCAGGCATAGTAAAAAGAAATTCCAGCTTCTATACTGTCTGGAACAGCAGAGCTAAAACTCTATATTCATTGAGCAAAGTAATTAATTTCCTCCATTAGAATGCATTACTGCTGGAACTTTATGGGTTTGGCTGAAGTTTTAGTAAGTATTTCCCAGCCCTTTGGAGAAAGAATTGTGATCTGTCTTTAGAAAGACAAGATTACAAAAGCAAGTTTAAATTCCGTAATGATACGCATTATTTTAATATGGACTTGGGATTTGTACATGAACTTTTTGGTGTTAGGCTGCCACAAAAAATCATCTGTGTTTCATGGGTCCCCTTTGCGTTCTTCCCCTAGTAGGCTGTTTTGAAAGAAGTAAACTGGCCCTTATTTCCAAATAGAAGTGCAGAAGTCAGTGGCCAAGTAATCAGAACATAACTGACTTCATTTGATGATGAGCAGATACATAATTTCTCTGAAGAGCCATTTCCCTTTTCTTTATTAAATATCTAAGGAAAATTGGATTTCTCTGTGCTGTGCTCAAAGAAGGCTGCTGGAGCACTATTACAGACTTGAATAGCATGGAGGGAGACCCTTCCACAGCACAAAAATACACTGCTTGCAGTTATGATGTAAGTGTTGTGAAGGCTAGTCATGGCTATGGTAAGTAAATTAGTGGGCAAAATTGAGTATTTCTGCAGGACCACAGATGTTGGCATGGATTGTGTTAAAAGAATTGACTATTGATGTTTGCAGCTGTGTTTATATCTGCTCTGTTTACTGGATAGCTTGGACACCTTTCCTATGTGGAAATGACTAATTAGTTATGCTTCTTGCTGCTCAAACTTTTACATTCTATTTCTTGTCTGTCAGCAGCTGCAGGTTGCAATGAGTTGTAGTTCACAAGAAAGGCTGGTTTCTAGTCAGTCAATTAGAAACTGTTTCACTCTTGAGAGTAACTGATAGAAAATTGGCCTTTTGGCTGATCATCTGAAGGTGAGAGTCTCACCAACCTCTGTCATGTATTTTTTTACTTCTAGGAAGCAATTAATAAAGTTTTAAGTGTTACCATATTGCATAAGGGGCATGCTTAGGTCCTTTGGCTTCTCCATTAAGTCTCATTTCATACACCTCTTTGGGAAGGGAACTGTGCACAGCTTGATAAAGGAGAGATGAGCATTTCAGTTGTGACCTGCACATTGTGACATAAGTTCATCTGGTCTCTGTAAAAAGGAGAATTAGACCTAAAATTATTGAGTATGTGAACAAAGTTGCATGGGATGACATGTTTTCATGTGTCAGATACTAAATCCTTTTAAACGTACCAATTTAACTGCTTGTGAATTTTGTATCCTTTTTAAATGAAGAGTTGTGTTATAAGCATTGATTTTGATTAAGGGTCAGTGAATGTTTAAAGATAGGATTCAATTGTTTCTCACTTCCAAAATATGGACCTAAAGCTTTTAGTAAATTTAACTGCATTTGTGCACTTTTGTTTGTTTTTGTCCTAATGTAGTGTCGGTGCTAGACCTGCCTCCTTTCCAGGAGGAAGCTAGGCTTTGGGGAACGAGTAGGAAAAAAAAAAATCTGTAGAAAGTAGCTATAATTATAAACGTGTGCTTCGGAGTGTGTTACTCTTTCGTAAGTGCCTGATGATACTTCAACTCCAGTTAAATAATTGAGTTGCATTTTACTGAAAAGACAAAACCCGTAAATCTTCCAATCTATTGCATAAAAAAAAATTGACATGGTTGATTTTAGCTGATTAATCTGATTGTTCCCTCTGTTTTGTTAGCCAAGGGGATGGTCCTTCAAGTATATGTGTGTGCCATTGACATGCTGAACCTCAAATACAAAGAAATTTTCTAGACTGAAGTCTCAGAGAACAAAGGAAATTTTCTATTAAAGGTTTTTACTGCAGTCCATCAGTATTTTCTCTTGCAGCTCTGAGGAGCTCTCCGCTGTCTTTTGTACCAAGTATCTAATTCTTTTCCCTTGAAAGAAGGCCTCAGTTTCTTGAAGGTTGTTACATTCCTGTGTCAGATGTGAAACCTTTTCTGATTAACTGATCATCTCTAGATGGGCAGAAGATAGTGTCAGCAAAAGCACTGTGGTTTGTCCTCTCAACACTCTGGGCAACACACTGGGACAATGCCTGGCAGACTGTAAGCCACACTGGACTGCAGAGGTAATTAAAAACCTGGAATTGTTCTTGGAAAGAAATGAAATTTAGTACAGCTTGGTTAGTGGTGGAAATGTTACACATATGACTTTGAGCAATGGTTTCAACCTTTAAGGGGTTGCTACAACATTTCTAATGAAGTTCCTCTTTAAAACTCCTCATATATTAGTTGTACATGTGAACTGCCACTTCAGGTTTCTCTGGGACCATCAAAATCCCATGTCATGTTAGTCAGATGATGAGTTTTACAAAATGATGCTACGCAAAGTTTTGATAGCCTGAATTTTATACAATCTAAAATATTAGACTGCTTTATTTTTTTGTTTCAGAAAGACTTGGAGAATTAGTGCATATCAAGTGAAATGGAAGCTAGGGAATGGTAGCCATGATATTCTTGACTACTGTTAGGTTTTATTACAAGAAAAATCATGAATATGAGGGTAAGTCAAGGCTTCTTACGCTTTGGCAGGAGTCAGTTATATGAATTTTTAGTGTAAAAGACCCAAATGAAGTTTTTAGTGAAGCCATGTTTGAGCCCTGAATTAGGATTTTAGCTTGTCAGGGAGCATGATAGCAGGCTGACTCACCAGCTACGTCTCCTGCAATGTGTCATTGACTGAGTTGGTTTAATTTGTTCTACAGATATTAGAATGCTATTAACTTTGAAGCAGGAAGGAAACTGGGCCTATGGAAAAACTATAAAACTAGCTTGAAAACCACATATACGATTTCAGACCCAATTATGTCAGACTTCTTTTTATGTGTAGAGGAATATGGAGATTACTTCCTGTATTCTGGAAGTCCCCATTTCTTTCTCTTCATGAGGAGAAGAAATCGTTGAAAGCAAATGATACATACAGTAACGTTTGTGTAAGACTTGCAGTTGTTTTTACTTTGTCATATGGCAAGAGTAGTTGAGACAGTGTTTCAAGACATCTGTAATCCTTTGGATAATCAAGATATAATTCTTTGATACAAATGTTCCTCAAGGAAATGCAGGAAAAAAGTAGTAAGCAAATTGAACATGTACCGTGAAATACCTTTTTAAAAGAAATCTAAATAGACTTTTTTTAACAAAAAACAGATTTTGTCTGGCAAATACACGGCGTGCTAAGATAATTAGGCCTTCTGTAAGGTGCTGCACATTACCTGAGTATTCTCAGGAAAAGAGGTTTATATGTTTGTATGTAATATGGAATGTTGCAGTCTGCCTTTAGCTGGCCTTACTTAAAATATTTTATATGCAGCCTCATTGCAGTATTCCATTGAGTAAATTGGAAAACTAAACACAGTATTGTAGTCCTCTTGGTAAAAAAGCCCTGTAATCATCAGCTAATTAAAGATACTAAACATAAAGTTGAGATACTGAATTTTATATATTTTAGGTGGCATACATATATATATATATATGCCGCATATCATGCATCTGTGTTTAGTATCAATCTAAATATTTATTATCTTTGAAATATCTTGGAAGATGTAGCAGACAGGTCTGTGTGTTGCCTGATTGACTCATCAGGTGGCTGAGAATTGCTGGTAGTTCTGTTTTCCCAATGGAGACTGCATAAGAGTACAAAGTCTTTGGTAGTTAAGTCTTGTGTCTCCCCATCTTTTTAAAGATAAATATGTTCAAGCTCAAAATTCACACAAATTACTTTAGGAAGTATCTGCATGACCTTGGACTGGCAGATGCCAAAGACTCGTTCCTGTGCTCTGGGTGCATTGGCTGGCTGGGACCAGTGTAGCTGTTAATAGGACTGGGAGCCTGAATGAGTGTACCTGCTTTGGAGCTGGGAGATGCCTGCTCAGTTCCGTGTGTCCTCCTGCACAGGGTAAGGAAGATGTGCCCCTGCCTGCTTGTCTCCACACCTAGCCAGCTTCAATGTAAGAGGTTGGTGTCCTAGGAGTGAGCTGAAGTGGCATTTGTGTTCAAAATCTTGGATAAATTGGCAGGTTCTTGAGTGACCCCCCCTCCAGAGAAAAAGCATGTTTTAAAAATTGGTTGATTCCATTTTTAATCACACATCAATAATAATTAGTAATAGCTTGAGCATCCTGATGGTATTCTTGATGGTTTGGCATACACCCCAGCCACCATAGGTTACCTTTTGTAATCTTTAAAGGTAACTTGGATTTCAGCATCCAAAAAATGCTGAGAATAACAAGGAAACCAATTCTCTTAACAGAGTTGAGAAACTGGCTGAGGTGAGTTGAGCAAAGAATCCTGTTCACTGGGGACTTCCAGCCTGGGCTGGTTAGCTGAACGGGGGTGGTGAGCTCGCCTAGATCTGGGAAGTTTGGGACTCGGGAGCAGTCTCTGTGCGGCGGTGCCGGGAAGCGCCGGGCCGGAGCAGCTTTGGGAGCGGGACGGCTCCAGCAGCGAGGGGGGAGCGGCAGAGGTGCGAGGGTGACGGCAGAAGTCCTGTCTCGTGTGTAGTTGGATTTACCAGGGTGACCTAGCTAAGATCATAGGAGGGACACTGTGGTGTGTCTGGCTGTCCTCGTTACTGGTACAAACAGCTGAGCTCGTGACTACAATTTCTTTTCCACAGCAATGAGGAGTAGGAAAGGGAAGGACGCTTTGTAACTGAAGTGCAGAGCATCGTTCTTGCAGGCAAAATGCAGACACTGCTGCAGGCCTGCAGATGTATCTGCTAAAATAGTAACAACTCGGTTTTCAAAGAAACACTTGTTTAGGAAAGCCTTGAGGACACTGTTCAAAAAAACCCAAATATTAAAGGTTTAATGAGACTTGTTCTCTCGAGTCTTTCCAGAATATTGTGTTAAGCAAAATCACATCTCTAAAGAAAGGTTAAACCAAATGCTCACACAGATTTTCCTGCGTTTGCTGGAGTTGGTGATGCCCAGTGAAACTGTCTGCTGTCATTCATGCTAAATGTATTCTCATTGCTGTCACTGTGATTTGTAACTGGGGGAACTCCAGTTTCTCTGTCAGGGCTAGAGTGAAACCTGTAGGTCTCTCCTTTGTGCTGTCAGAGGAGAGGGACAGATCTCCTGGTAGTCAGTATATATATGCCGTGCACGTATTGCAAGATCTCTTGCTACAGGGGTTGTCGGCAGAAAGGTGGGAGGCAGCAATGGTGGTTTAGTGATGGCCAAGTAGAGCTGTGCTGTTGGGTGGAATGGTCTACATGGAATTGGAAAGCTGGTGACATAGCAGGGGTTTTCAGTCTTTATTAAGAGGACAGTAAAGGGTTGAAAAGGCAGGTATACTCAGTGTGTCCCTGGGAATCCTGGTGCATTTCTTCACAGAAGGAAAAAAATAATTAAACCAAACTATAGATTTGCAGCTTAAATTTGGTAAAATAATTAATTAAAGTAATTGGATCTTTGCATGTTACTATTGGTATTCCATGTTTTCCACATCACTAAAATCAGCTCAACAAATCTAACTGCTATTTCCATACTTTCATGAAGAAAATCAACATTACTAATAAACTACCATCAAAATAATTTGCTTTTTTGCCAGTGATTTTCTATTACAATTTAGACCTAGTTCTATTTGCATGTTAGTATTTAAAGGGAACCCAAAGTAAATACATACTTAAAAGAAGCAAGCAAAACCAAACCCCTAAAATTACTAATGACAATATATACTTTCAAAAATCCTGATATTTTATAATTGACTTCCTGGACATTGTCATTCCAAATCAGGGTATTTTATTTCCACTTCTCATCAAAAACCCAATTTGTTCTCAGATTAGAGTAAAACCACACAGAGGAAAGAAAAAAAAACAACTGTGGATATGACTTATTTTACAGTTAGTGTTCTGATGCATATTGGGTTCTGGAGGAGGTTTACTAGAGACGTAGATATTAAAAAATATAGAATCTTCTTTATTAACGAAGTATGCATTTGTTCAGATCAGGTTTCTTTGGATACAGCCCAAGATTTTCTCATTTTCAAATTTCAGTGACCTGTTTTCTAGAAGGTCTTAAGTCACTTGTCAAAGATTAACTCTGTGAAATCTTCTGCCACTGTTAGAAATTTTGAAATTAAGGTAGGTGAAATGATGAAATATGAAAAATCCTGTTACTGTATCCTACTTAGGGAAATGAATGATGAACACATAGCTAAATATCTTCATGTCTTGGTTCAGGAGTCTTCACTGATGCTAACAAGCCAGAAGAGCTAGCTTTAGATATTTAGGAAACCTGGAAAAGCCTGGCAAAAAGGATGTAGGTATGACTAGTTAGCTGTTAGATAACAATTGTGTTTTTCTTGATTTTGCTTGGGCCCTAGGTGATTGCCATAATATTTCCCCCCCAACAAATTCTTCATGTGTTTTTGATGCAAATTTCACTGTGAGCCTTTTGATCTTCAAATATTTGCTTTTGACAGTTGTGCACTTTGCCTGCTCTGTGTGTCAATGTTTTCAGATAGCTGGCTAGAAATAGTTTTGGGGTACTAATTCTCTGATACATCCTAATGCACCTCTGAGCTGCCCTGAGAAACAGTATTGTTAGGCCCATTGTTTTGACTGACTTAATTGCTGTCTTGCATGGTTTTCTTGACCATACTTTTTGATATTCTTCACATAATTGGCTTCTTCACGCTTTTGAGTTAATTTTTTTAATGCCAATAATATATTGGTGAATGAATGTTAGCAAGATTCTTGATTTCTGTCCCTACACCACCTTCCTTCAGCTCTCTTACTGTACAGTGTAAGCCTCATCATCTGTAAGCCAGATTGACCTTGAATTTTGTTTTATGCCTTAAGTCTTCCCAGTTACTTTACTTTGTGAAAAGATAAAAATTGAATGTATGTTTTTTCTTCCTGTTTGCACCACTTAGGGTATTATTCAAAATCATTGCTTTTCTAATCCTTATACCCAAGATCCTTAGAGCGGGCGACTTCTAAAGCCTGCTGCGTATGGCAGTCATTTTTACTGTGTTAAGATTGGCCCTGTTTCTGCCAGCATTTATTTTTGGAGTGGTTGCATTACTTGTGATATTTTAAGCAGTTTAAAGCCTTTGAGAAAATAATCAGTCTTAAGTGAGATGTATGAGTTACCTTCATTATAATGTGATTTTATTCAAAGTGCAACAGCCATCATTTATCCTTTCATAGCAATAGTGAATAAAGGATATAGACTGAGTGAAATATTAATACATGTATTAAACTTAGAATTTTGAAACTTGTAGTAATTTTCATTCCATTCTTTTATAAAAGATGGTGTCAAATGCTAGTGTTTTGGGTTGTTGATGGGGTTTTTTTTCTTTTTCTTTTTTTCTTCTTTTTATATACCTGACTTTTGCTGTCCAGCAATGACAAGAACCAGCTAGAATCTTTCTGATGCTTATGTTGGTATTTTACTATCCCCACTTGTGGTTTGCATCCCTGCCTCTGAAGACTTCTAGCAAAATTTGATACCATTTTCAGAACTAATGCTAAGCATGGAAATTGGAAACCTCTTCTAGGAGAGCTCTTAGGTGTCGTGTTGTTGTTGGAGAGCAAGTGGGAAGGTTGAGTACCACTTGTTTGGGTTTGGTCTGTGTTGTTCCTCTAGTTTTCTGAAGGTATTCAGTGTGTCTTCTTTTTGATATGAAGTGAAAATAAAATAGTGATCTGACTGACAAGAAAGTAGCATTGTATCCAAATAAAAGCTTCTGTCTCAGCAATCAGTCAGTCTATATATTGTGCTTTAGATAAATGTACAGTGTGCATTTGATAAGATGGAGTTTTTAATTTCAGTTGAAACTTTGCTTTAATTAGATTCTGTTGGAGGATCTTGGGAAGGGATTTTTTTTTTCCCTGTAGCTCAGTGTTTTTAGTATCTTGGTAATTATTTATAGGCTGCACTGCAGAATTGTTTGTGGCATTGAGTAATTCAGTGTTTTGAGGAAATCAGCAAAGTTCAAAATAAATAGTTACCAGCAACACCACTTCAGAAGTTCCTCTTCAGCCTTGGATTTGCCAACTTTTAACATTTGCCAGGCAGCCAGCTCTTCCTCTAAGGTGCATCTAGATTTCCTCTGAGTTGGGCTGGAGAAGGATTAAATTCTGAGTTACTGTATGTCAAAGCCTCTTATATTTTCAGATTCTGAAGGGAAGCTCTAGTGAGGGTTCACTGGAAGATGCCCCCAACAGCTGCTCTTCTTTCCATAGCGCTGGTCAAGAAGTAGCAGCAGATAACGATCAGCACCAGTTAACCTTTTCTTTCCCAAGCCCACTGCTTCCCTGACTCTAGCAGCACCTCTTGCTCTTCCCCCAAAACCCTGAGGTCTGTCCAGGCACTGGCAGTGGGACGGGGGATCAAGGACACTTGGTGTAGGAGTGACCTGAAGAGAAAGTGTGGAAAGAGAAGAGGCAGCAGTGTGATGCCTTACTGTGAGACTTCCAGCTGTTGTAGATTCACGGGCACAGATTCTTTGTGACTGTTTTCTGCATACTGGCAGTGCTAGAGGATGCTTTGCTTTGCTGTAAATCAGAAGTATGGTGCCCCTGCTCCTCTGTTCTGGCACTATAGAGATTAGTGAAGGTGAGCAGTGGGTGGTCTGGGGGGTTACACTGATATTCTGCTTCAGTGACTATCAGTAAAGCAGTTGATTGTTTCTATATCTATATTTCTACAGTTTCTGTGCCATTATTCTAGTTTATCAAGATGTTTTAAAATAAGTTTTTATTTCTATTTATTTTTATAATGGGAAGTCGGAGCTGATCCTGGATCCTGTGGTATTTCTGTACTGCAGAGATGAGCTCTGTGAGTATACACCAGGAGTTTCTCGGGGTTTGTCTTTGTGGATTAGCAACATACTTGCATGTTACTTCTATAATACTGTATTGCTGGTGATGCTTGTGTTACTTCTGACAGCCTTGGGGTCCTGGAGAAATAAATAATCTCAGTGTTGCTTTGTGCATATTGTATATTTTTTCCTTTGTTTGGTGCAGCAGGTTTGCTGGAAAAAAGGAGTTATAAAGGACAACTTTCACATCTTCTTTTTGTCAATACAGGTGGCGACAGACAAGGTTGCAGGCAAGCTGAGCTCCACTCTCTCATGGGTGAAGAACACGGTATCACACACCGTCAGTCAAATGGCCAGCCAGGTGGCGAGTCCATCTGCCTCCCTCCACACCACATCCCCCTCCACCACGCTGTCCACACCCGCCCTGTCACCGTCCTCACCCACACAGCTGAGTCCAGACGACTTGGAATTACTCGCTAAACTTGAGGAACAAAACAGGTGAATGGAAAACTTTTTGCTCTTCAAAATGCAGTAATGAGACTAAAATTGGTTTATTGCAATTGTCGCATAGAGGTTGTTAAAGGGGAATTAGTTAAAACTTCATGGCACAGCACTTCAATTTCAAAGCCCAAAGGTTTAAAAATTTGTATTTTTGTACTTTGTTTTTACAAGTTATATTTTTGTGTAACTCTAAAAGGTGTTTTTCTCTCCTGGTTTTACAGGAGTGTTTATAGCCACCTCTAAAAGTAAGAAATTACATTATGATTTTTAGTATGCAATTTAAAGTAGAGTATCTCAGGGATGAGGCTTGTGTATAACCTTCTTACCTTCTAAGATCATAACTATTTTTTCTATTAATTTCTTGAAGTCTTAAATATTTCTCAATTCTTTTTTTTCCACTTTAGTCCAGTTCTTGTTCAGCTACATAACCTCCTATGTACAGAGACAGAACTGAGTTCAGCCACCTTCTTGCTGTTACAGTAGTGGTGCTGGATGGATAATAGCTTAAATTAACTAAAAGTAAATTCCTAATCAGCTTTTTCTGTTCATCTTGCCTTTTTATGTGTAGTAAGTAACAGTTTTCATGGTAGCCTTTCCATGAGTGCCTATTTATCTGCACCGTGTACAATTCAAGATGCAGCTTTCAGGTGGATTAGTTGTCCTTGATGTGCACAGTGATGCAAATTCTCAATATCGCTAAGAAATGAAATTGGACTGTCTAATTTCTTAATGCTGAATTTCCAGAAGCCATACTCATTTGCACTGTGGAGGCAGGACTCCTAAGTCATCTGTCCTTTTGCAAAATCTGGTTATATTTGACAAGTATGTTTCAATAGTTTTTGAGAGGCTGGCTATAAACAACTTGAGCTCCAAGTAGACCTTTAGACTTGGCAGGTAGCTGTAGGGCTTTGTTACCTACTGGAGATGGCTATCCCTGAGCTGTAGTGATGTGCAAGATTGATAATTTAGCTCAAACTAGCTTTTATTCCAGCTTCTGTGAGTGTGCTGGCCTTTGCACTGAGGCAGTTGTGGTGCTCTATTTTTGATTGCGTGTTTTTTTATTGCTGTTGTTATTTGGTTGGTTTGGTGGGTTTGGGGACGGGGGTTGGTTTTTGGTGATTTTTTTTTTGTGTGTGGATTTCTTTTGGTGGTGTTTTTGGTGGGGTTTTTTTGTGTGTTTTTTTATTATTTTTTTAAATATTATTCTTGGTTGGGAGAGGTTGTTTGGTTTGGGGTTTCGTTTTTGTTGGTTTATTTGTTTGGTTTTTTTCTTTGCTGAGTCACTTCTGAGGGTAGTAACTTCCAGTGGAGGAAGAGAGTAACTGCAGGGAGGAGAGGCAATGCCTGTGTGTCACCTGGCATGTCTTCTCTCATGTCTGCATTCTGCAGCCTGAGAGCAGCACAATTTGAAGGGAATTTGATACATCTGTCCAGATTTTTACAGTAGAAGGAAACTTCTAGAACCACCTCATACACTCTTCCTTGGCCTCAAAGATGAACTCCATGTAACTTTTGCTGTGCAAATGAAAAATTATCAAAATAAGCAAAAAAATAGTTAAATAGTGCTTTTAATCAAGCTAGTTCGCATTCAGTCTGAGGCTTTCTAGTCTGTTCATGACAAAGCAGCTAACTTGCATTTGGAAAGCAAACTGTTCTTTGGACTGCTTATCTATGTTGAAGTGTAATGTCTATACATCTAGAGTCTTTCCATTAAGGCCTGAAGTCAGACTACCTGGCTTGTTGGAAGAAGAATGTGAGCTTGGGCTTTGTCTCAAGTCAGCTTTCTTCATGTAGTAAGTAAACTAGCCAATCTTGTCTGGTTTTATTTCATTTTAGCCAGACATGTTGTTAGTCCCACACTAGTATTGCGAGGGAATTCTGTTTAAAGGCTGCCCTATCAATATCTTTGCTGCTGAGACACTGCCCTTTAATACTGAAATTCGATGCTCTTATGCTGGCTGCACTGTAGTTTCAGAACAGTTTGCATCTGCAGTTTAGCACAGTGGCACTTTGTTGACAATTGTACTCTGTTCACAGGGAACCATTCTTTCTGCTTGCTGGAGGAACTGCTGCTGTGGAGCAGTAAGGTTTTGGGGTTTTTGTAGGCTTTTATGTCAGAAAGAGAATATGAATTAAGTAACAGTTAGAAAAGGGAAGAACTCAAATTGTTTCAAGCTATGTCTTGTAGCATTCTGTAATCTAATTATACTGAAAGTCCCCACAGAATAAAGAGGAAACTCAGTCCAGAGTCCTGGTGGAACTATTTGGCATTAGTAAATCATTTATAAAGTTTTAAATGAAAGAAAACAGTGACTAAACGTCACAGAACTTGCGACTTACTATGAAAAGAACTTCCTGTTTTCAAATTTAAGGACAATGAGTTTATCCAGGTAAGGCCAAATTACAGAAACTTAGTATAATTTCTACAGAAACCTGTGAAAACTGTAAGAGTCTGATTAGAACCTTGTTTTTATCATCTTAATGTTTATTCTATGCTTTTTCCTCTGTGATTACTTTGAATTTGGTGTTTAGGCATTGTCTTGGATTGAGAGGAGTTTCAAACTAATTTTTCATTATGGATCAGTATAAGCTAGGTTTTTAAACATTTGAAGTGGATTTTAAAGTTTTTTCTTCAAAACTAGATTTTATGCATTCCATTAATAAATGGAAAATTATTTGAAATTTTTTTGAAAAAATAAAATTCCAAATGAAAATTTGTCTTGAAAAGGCTCTTTTACTTTTTTTTCCCCTGAGGTATTACCATTTAACTCTTTTCCAAACAAAATACTCCTGCAGAAACTGTACTATTTGTCTTCATGAGTTAAATTATTTTTTCCCTTGCTTTCATAAACACCAGTAGGTGAAAGCTAGGAACAGGGAAATCTAGTATAAATATCTTTGTTGTAGCAGAGAGCTTAAAAATTGTAGGTATGCTGAGATTTCTGTACCATTTCAGATACAATATGCCTTGGGTTATAATTTGTTAAATATCTAAAGCATAACCTGATCTTGCTGAAATGCTGGGGGATTAACTTTCACGCTAATTTTTGAGAAATTATTCAACCACATGGCTCTGATGTACTGATGTTGGAATTCTTAGAAGTGAAAGCACAAATGAAACTCTTGGTATAGCGAAACACTTTCAAGTTAGTCTTAATTCTTACTCTTACCTAACACATGGTCTAAAAAATTTCCCCTGCTTATGGGGCTCAATATTAGTTGAGGATAAACAAAGCATTGCCTTTTCTCCAAGTTCATGGCCAGAGCAACCAGTTCAGAGGAAAATCTCCTCAGGAACTTGTCTAGCACTTGACACATCTTTATTTATACTTTGCTGCTGGATAACCCCAGAGGTTCTCACGTTTTAACTCCTCACTTTAATTGCACATTCATTAGCTTTACTAATCACTTCTATTGCCTCGTCCTTGGTCTGTAGGTCTGGAATTTCTCCTGTGTATTTATAAAGCACTGCATTGATTTGTGAACAGTTGTCAGCAAATCTCAGTTGTTTTAAAATTACTTCAAAGGTTTTAATTGTTCTGTCTTTATTTACACTGTCAATTTTTAAAAAGTGTAATCAGGTTGACTTCTAGGAGGCTAATTTTGTGTAGTTTAAATGACTGTATTTTTTAAAGTTCTTTGACACTTGATGTTATCATTGAGGATATTTAACTTCCATAGGTTTAATTTGTCAGTCTGATGCATGATGTCAATGGGTGACATTTTTATCATTTTTATCTGTTTCTTAAAATGCTGCAGTGTGAACTATTCTGTCTGCAGATTTACTTGTGATCTCAAGAGAAAGCAGTAACATTGAACAGTTCTTTTCACATTTGGTCCAAATGAATGCTGATAAAACTGTTTCACTGAACCTCTGGGTGCGTTCTTTGTCAAGAAAACAATTAATAGTGTGATCCTTTGAGTAGAAGAACTTGAATTTGGTTTTTGTGCGCTTTCTTTGCAGACTCTTGGAAACAGATAGCAAATCCTTGCGATCAGTAAATGGGTCAAGAAGAAATAGTGGATCTTCTCTTGTATCTAGTTCATCAGCTTCTAGCAATCTCAGCCATCTTGAAGAAGACTCATGGATCCTGTGGGGGAGGATTGTGAATGAATGGGAAGATGTACGGAAAAAGAAAGAAAAGCAAGTTAAGGTAGCAGTTGGAAACTGGTTTTTGGATATATTTTTAATGTGATATAAGTGATACTGTTCTGTCTTTGTGATGGGCTTATTCTTTAAAAAAAATATGTAATACAAACTTCCAGTTGACTTTCCATCTCTAAACCTTAATGCTTCCTTTCTAACCTTCCTATGTGCTGTCACCCGGCAAAAGTCTCCTGCTGAAAACCAGATGCATTTATTGTATCTTGAATACTAAAGCTTTCAGTTTACTTCTCATGAGGGATTTCCACGAGTACAGGGATGATTAGCTTCATGTTTCCAAAAATGGAATTACTGAAAATCAACTTAAGGGCATCTGATAGCTTGATGCTATGATTATGTATATGTATGCTATGCTGCTATATACTGAACAGCTCTCTTTTTAAAGCATTCTTAATATGGGAGCTGATAATTCTACTCAAAGGCTACAATTGGTTTAGGTTTTTGTGCTTGCCAAGTATGTTGACCCCAGAGATGACCTTAGGCAGAAGAACACATACTTTCTAAATTCTGGTTGGGTTGGATGGACTTCGACCAGTGTGTCCAGTCTGGGTTAGTTGCGGTCATGCACAGGAGTGGAGTTCAATTCCACTTTAAATTCAAACTAAAAAGCATTTAGTGCATTTGAACATATCCACGTTTCAGTGGCAGCAAGCACAGCAGCATGGGATTTTTTTTGTTAGTAGGCAAGTCTGTTCTGCTTTGGTTCTTTATTGGCTGTAGTCTGTAGTTTTATGTGCAGAATACAAATGTGTCAGGGTCTTTTGAACAGTTTTAAATGTGTGTCTATGAATAGGTTGTGGGAAGGCAGAACAATAGACTAAAGTGTCTTTTATATGAAGCAGTTGTGAAGAGAGAACATGACTTGAGAGAGGAAACAAGGAAAGAAAATTAACTAAAGATTTCCTGCTTGCATAGGGAAAGCAGTTTCTGGAAAGGTGTTCCAAAAGGCCATGAAAAGAAGGCCAAAGGAGCCTGGCAAGAGAAAGAGAAATTGAGATGGTAATAAGAAGATCTGGTCAGTTAGAATTTGTTTGAACTTTTTCAAGTGTCACAAGTATCACTTGTTTTTACAGCTGGCCAAGTACAATTTGAGCAGTATTTGACTAAATTTCAGGGAATATTTAATTATATTGCTGACTAATATTATGCTGAAAACTAGCCAAGTTTTCCTTTGCTGTTAAATAATTCTCAGTATTTTTTTGTCGGAAGTCAACCTTGACTGTGAGTCTGCATTTATGATAGAATATCAGAACATCCACACCGATTCCCTGATTGTGCCACTTGGTACATAGGCAGCAGCATAGGTGTCTCTTTGTCCTGGCTGTAAAAGCTGGTCTTAGGTTATTAGAAATCTGGCAAGCTTTTAGGTTTTAGACGTGTCTGTACCTTCCTCCAAAGATGAAGTGTTCCATCCTTTACATCTCTCAATCCACTTCAGAACTTGCTTCTTGTTTATGGAGCACTTCTGAAGGATGACTCAAGTCCTGCTGTTCATTGGACATGACATGCCTGGTAGATGTGTTTTCCTGCTGTTCCTTTTAGGGAAGTTGGAGGCGTTAACTCTATTACTCTGTCAAGCAGGTACATTAATGAGGCATTAGCAAGAAGTTTCTTGCTTTATTAATAACCCTTGAGGCTTTACATGGCTGATGTACAGTCCGGTTGTGTTGTTGACAAAGGATAGGTAGAGACAGTAGTGTGAAGCTGATGTGTTAGGCTTCTTGTCTTGGAGCTGGGAATCTTTTAGGAAAAACACCTTGGTTTTGTGTTGTAGACAGGAGAAATAGTTGGAGTGGCGTTACTATGGTGGTTCTGAAGAAGGATGGATTGAGAGCTTAGGAATATTAGAAAATGGAGGTCAGTGATGCAAAACTCCTGCAGCAGAGTTCAAGCTTAAGAAAAACAAAACTTGAAAGCAAGAGTCTCTTTGAAAGTTATCAGTGTTGCATTAATTCGTTGTAATGTTGGAGAAGTAGGAGAAATATGTGGAACAAACAGGAAGAAGAGGAAGCTTTGCAGAATAGGAGATTATTCTGGCTTCAGAATAAATAATAATGAAAGAAATTAGCCTCTAGGAGACAGAATACTTGATAACCGTTCTTAAGGTACAAAAAGTTAAGGTACGAAAAGGAAATAGTCTTGAAGAGACAATATTCTAGGTTAGATTGATTCTAATTGCAGGATGTACCACCAAGACAGTCTGTTAAATTCCTGAATAATGCTTCTTTCTCAGTTTTCAGATCAAGCAACCAGACTACCTGTCCTTGTGATTTCTTAAAGGACAAGTGGCAGGTTCTTACGTGTACTCATCTGGGCATGTTTGAATCGAATAATACCTAGCAGATTTTTTTTCAAAAGATGAAGTAAATTTAGTTAATTTAGTAGGTGTAAACTTAATGTTTTCTTGGTCTGTGTGTGAAATGCTGTGTCTGAAACTGCATTTAAATACTTTCTTAGAAGATAACTTGGAAATACTGGCACATCAGAGAAATTAGACACAACTTGTCAAGTTTGTTAAATGATAGTTGTACTGTGAAAATTTTTTGTTGCAGTTGACTGTGGTACAGTTAGTTCTACTTTTTGTCATTTACCTATTTTGCAAGTAATTTCTTGTTGGAGATTTCATAGATCTCAATTACTACAAATATTACTGAGGGTGTTATCTTCAGTAATCTTTCATGAAATATGGACATAATTGTATTATATTCTGTTTAATAGAAGTTCTTGCATAAAATTATTTGAATATTCAGTTTTTCACGTAGCTTGCCATGGATAAGGGACTACTTTAAGTAGCTCATTTAGCCACTAAAAATGATTCAGAGACTGCTTACTTTTGTTGACTTAATAATCCCACTAAATCTGACATTGTAAACTGTATGAGTAGTTTATGTAATGATTTTTTTCTGAAATTGTGAGGAACTTGATTTGAAGTTGTTTTTTCTCTAGGTTTATTTTTTGTAATGTTTTCAGGAAATTGTCTTTTTGTGCCTTAGGAGCTGGTTCGAAAAGGGATACCTCATCACTTCAGAGCAATTGTTTGGCAACTTTTATGCAGTGCTCAAAGCATGCCAATTAAGGATCAGTATTCAGAGCTTTTAAAAATGACATCTCCTTGTGAAAAATTAATAAGAAGGGACATTGCTAGAACATACCCTGAACACGATTTTTTCAAAGAAAAAGATAGCCTTGGGCAGGAGGTCTTGTTCAACGTAATGAAGGTGAGTTGGTATTTCAGGCCCTGAAAATATATTAGCAAGAGCATGCACCAGCTTGGATTGCCTTGTATATAGAGAACTTGCAGCAGTTTCATGTGTTGTAAGTTTTTTTTTTTAAACCACAGACACTGGAATGGTTTAACAATTCCCATTTTAGTTTCAATGGCATTCCTGTAAGTTTTTTTATATTTCACGAAATAAAAGCAAGTTGGCATTAAAACAAAGTCACATACTAGCTGCTGATAGTGTAATGGAATGAAGTGTGCCATGAATTAAAGTAAACAGCGTTGCCCAAGACAAGAACATTGGCAACCAGAACTGGTATTCAGTTTGCAGGTATTTCTGAAGTGCACGTGGCAGCAGCAAATGGCAGGTACAAGCTCATGTGTTGTTCCAGTGCCCAAACACAAGTGAAAATGCCAATGTATCATTGTTTGCATTACTTAGTCTTCACTAGAGGTTAAATGTGAAGGTCAGACTTTTCCACAGCACATAGTTTCAACAGAAAAGTTGGCAGATTTCCAAATCATAGTAATTTCATAACTTGAAAACAAAGATGCCACCTGCATGGAGATCACCACATTTCATGCATCTGTAAATAAAACTGCAACACTTTTTTTTTTCTGAGGACAACTTGTTTCATTGTGTGGTCTGTCTCCTATAAACGTAGTACTTTGTGAGATTTGTATGCCAGTGGTCTCCCTTATCTTTTGGCAAATTCTTGTAGTTGAAAGCTGCCTGTATTTTTGGTAGGTATGCCTTAGTTTTAGCTTTGTAGATGCTCAGAGAGCAGAGTTTGTAGCAGCAGGTAGAAACTAGAATGTCTGACTAAAAATTCTGGATAGGATGTCTGCCCTTGTTGGATCTGGGGAGAGGGAGAATAAATTATTAACAAGATAGCAGGATGAGCTATGATTACTTTTTATTGATAATGAGGTTTTAATTGTTGAGAGTTTTAATTTTATTTCCCAGGCTTACTCTTTGGTGGATCGTGAGGTTGGATACTGTCAAGGAAGTGCTTTTATAGTTGGATTACTGCTTATGCAGGTAAAAATATTTTGAAGTATGTAAACCTTTAAAATCCATGCTAGAAAGCATAATATACTGTGGTGGCTTATTGGGAATATTTGCAATGGTTTTCCTTCATAATTTTGTTACAATGGAGTTGTCAAGGGCAGCTGTTTAGTCTGGAAATGAAATGAGGTTTGTATCATTCTATCTGCCAAGATACTGTATTGGAGTGGGAGAATGTATTTGTTTCTCAGAGCTAAGGTAGGATTGCAGGCTTGCAAGCTATTTTGGTGAGTGATATTTCAAAAATAAATGAACTTCTCATTTCTCTTCTATTACATGGAATCTTCTCATAGTTCAAATGGAACTACACAGTTGATTATCTTAAAGATGCCTTTG